>CP136882.1:28853816-28916316 GCA_033000465.1 Sciaenops ocellatus | reverse complement strand
TCCCTCTGCCATAACCCTGCACTAATGACCTAACACCAGAGTAATCCTACAGACCAAGTGTTTATCAGAAGGTTCACAGTTTGTCCTTTTTCTTCAGTCAGGTAAGAAACTGAAAGCCAGTAACTGTGGAATCAGTGAAGCTAGAGTTTGGTGAAGAGAATTGCTCTTGTCAACTGGGAGGAATGAGCTGTTTTTGTGTCCATGTGAAAGAAAAAGAAAAAGGAATATAATACAAAATGTGTGTGTGAGAGTCAGTATGAGGGTGAGCCTGGTGTTACAGAGTTATAAAAAAAACATGCCATCAATTCTCAGAAACCACAGAGCTGGTTGCCATGGGAATGCTGCAGGGAGCTCCTCATCCTCCCACCAATGGGCTTCAGCGATTTGTTACCGCGGGAAACCTGGCTTGTTGCCTAGGAGACCAGAGGCTGTGTGCTCCAGCTCAAATGGAGAGTTGTTTCTGCTTGGCTGCTACTACAGATGAAACACTGTGGTGAAAGAATGGGTTTATAAAGAAATACTGTGCGTAATACTGCTGCGTGGGGACAATATTGATCTATTAATTTGAAATCTTTGCATAATATCTTAAGGGAGGAACACATAAATGTGGCTAAATCATAATGCATTAATACAAATTCAAATATTCTAATTATGCAGTGAAAGTAGGTTTTTTTTCTACAAACATTTTTTCAAAGGACAATAATGCAATGCAGCCTCAAGATTGGGACAAACCTGGACTAACTGGATGAGCCACACAAGATTGTTTCCACCAGCTTGTTTATTTACTGGCATGTTTCCCTCAGGTAACCAGAAGTGATGCCATGGAGTTAGGGTTAGGCGCATGTCAGCCACAAATATTAAACATGTTTATAAAAAAAACTTTAAAAGCAACCATAGTGACTGGATCTGAAGACTCAAATAATATTCATAATCGTCTCAAGAGTCAGAGAGTAATATGTGCTGCCCAGAAGCCATGATCACTAACACACCATACTACCTACATTTTCAGTGTACACCACTCTACTTTTGACTGAAATCATCTACTCACTCCTTTTAGCAAGGATGTAAATCCCTAAACCAATGAATTTTAAGAAATAATTTGGTTAGATTTATCTATTTAGTTTATTACGTGTAAGAATTTGTTGGCAATAAAACATAACACACATGTCAGCTGCATGTCACCGACTGTTAGAGGTTAAAGAAGTCACATCAGCATTAACAGCAAAAAGGTCAAAATCTGCCAAAAAAAACAACAACAAAAAAAAAAACAATTCATTTTACTGTGATCAGCAGACTGTCATGCAAATTTGTGCTGTTAATTGCTAGCAGTCTTTGCTGACCTTTGAGGGACACATTGACTCCAACATGGAGGACAGCTATCATGAGTATTCTGGTGAGTACTCTGGTGAATATTTCCAGCAGCAGGGTCATGTTTGTAGTTCATGGTAATGTAGGAACATGTCACTCAGTGCAACAGTGTGGCTCATTAATATGTTTTTATTAGTTTCTGATGAGCAGCACCTTGCATGGCAGCTAATACCATCAGTGTATGAATGTGTCTGAATGAGATATGTAGTGTAAAAAAGCCTTGAGTGGAGGAAAGGTGTTATATAAGTATAGTCCATATATCAGACTCTGGATACACACACACACACACACACACACACACACACACACACACACACACACACACACATTCATTCCACGGTTGGTTTTGGTCTTTTTATGGGATTTGTTGACAAGACAAAAAATACCAGAAAACACAAGATATTTTCTTTTATCTCAAATCATATTACCATAGAGACATATATTTTGTATATGTGATACATTTATTTGTAATTTAACTGTTGCTAATAAATATAGTTACACTGATGTGGTTTTGATGATGAGAATATTAGGATGAATAATACTATTCATAATAATAATAAAAGTTTGAAAATACAATGTCAAAGCAACTTTCTGTTTCAAAGATTTGTGACAAAGCATTCCAGGGGAGGATGAATGTGAAACTTCACAATGAGATGTAGTGCAAAGAATAAAGAGCAAGAGAAACTATTCAAACACATGATGAATTATTGATAAGTGAGCCATCTGGAGATGCAAATAACCTCCTACTAATTCACCAAGGACATTACCTGAGCACACAGCAGCACTGCAATGCAGAGGGAAATATCACAAAATTACATGATAGTCTACAGAAAAAAGTACTGTGGGCCCAACGCTGATCAAAATACAAAAACAACAATACCTATGTATAATATATATTCCATTTTTTAAAATGTTTTATATCAAAGTTTAGTGCCCTGCATTCAATTTGATGTCAAAATGTGTTTCCTGGTTTGAATCCTACCTCACAGGGTTCCACATCCCACCCCCTCACCACCTATTTACACCACCTCTCTGGGTCCGATTATCCACCCACATGGCTTCTATCACTGCTATGCAGATGACACACAGCTCTATCTGTCATTTCCACGTGACGACCCTTCAGTCTCTGCATGGATCTCTGAATGCCTCTCATACATGTCTACATTGATGAAGGCACAGTACCTCTAGCTGAACCTGACATCAACATCTAAATTGACTCTGTATGTCTTGCTCCACTAGGGCAGCGAGAAACTTAGGAGTCATGATCGATGACCAACTAACCTTCTCTGAACACGTTGCCTCAAATGTCCAGTTGTGCGCAATTCACAACAAAAGAAAAATCAGGCCTTACCTGACTCAACACCTGACTCATCTCCTGATAGCTGTGTTTATCGATTACTGTAATGCCCTCTTGACACGCCTCCCAGCCAGCACAGTGAAACCGGCCATGCACCTGGTTTTCAATCAACCCAAAAGGTCACATGTTACCCCGCTGCTCATTGAGCTCCACTGGCTACCTGTAGCAGCCCACATTAAATTCACATTGCTAATACTGACTACAAAGTAGTCTCTGGTTCTGCACGCACCTGCTTGAATGCCCTTATACAGACATATGTTGCCTCCCAACTGTTGCACTCCTCCAATGTACGACGCCTGGCTCTGCCACCCGTACACTCAGGGCAATCCAAACTTTTCCCGTCTGTTGTTTCCCATTGGTGGAACGTTCTACCAGTTCCTACCAGATCAGGGGTGTCCCTCTCTACCTTTAAAAACCTCCTGAAGACCAGTATTGGACCTTGATTCTATGTGATACTTATTGCTGCACTAACACATCCGTGTCGCACTGTACCTGTTTCCATTTTTTGTAACTCGCTTTGGATAAAAGCGTCAGCTAAATGACTAAAGGTAAATGTAAAAGAATGAACAAACTGAAACAGAAGTGGATCTGCAGGACCTGATAACAGTTTTTGTTTTCCAAGAAAAAGTGGAAAAAGTTCAAGTGAAAATTATTACCAAAAAAAGCACATTTTGTCTGGTAGGCATGTTTTTCGGCATTTCTTGTTATTACCTGGTGCAGTTAGTAGTTGCTTAAAGTGACAGCAGGCCAAAATTAACTTCAAATGACTAAACACATTCGTGCACACCCCCTTATAATGAAAGTTTGGAGCCAAACAAACAGAATGCCGCTATTTTGTGAATTCTCAGTGCACTCTAACCTTTTACTGTCATCATTGAACCACTAAGCCTTCACAGCTTCAAAGCTGAAGTGTTTTGATTGAGGTTACAAAGCTTACTATTTTCCAATGTTGTAATTTTCCTCAACCTATCTACGATAAGTGTACCATGTCTGGACAAAAAACACAAACACTGTGAATGCGTTACATAACGTTCAGCCACTTTTTGATACACAAGGTTAATAAAATACTGACTTGTCAATTGCTAGTGTTTTGTTCATCATACTCTGCAAAGCATTTTGGCTGCAGAGAAGTTGTGTTTTCAACACTTTTAAAAATGAAAAAAAAAAAACACTTGCAGAAGCTGTTTCAGTGCTTGAAACACAAATAAGCTTTTACACGCTTTGACATCTGTTCAAAAATGAAATTCCTCATCTTTAAATTATACCAAATTATGGGCTGCGATAGAAAAACAGAATTGGCACTGGCCTTGAGAACTGCCCATGCCTCTGTGTTGTGCAAGGTGTTCGTCAAGACAGATTTTGTGCTCCTGTTTTTATCTTTACAGGAGAAAGAGGTCATTCTACTCCCCGGAGTATTTTCTCTGCACTGACACAGACTGACAGAGACGGAGTAAAGGGAAAACAGGAGAGGGAAGGAAAGGTACTGGTTAGGCTTATTCCCAAAGCAGCAAGTGGGGATAAAACCACTGAACCGTACAGTATATTGAAGATTTGATGGAGAGTCTGAATGTTGAAGGTGTTCTTTTCTCTGCTCAAGGGAATATTACAGCATTTGCTTGTATGGTAACGGGGATGTTCAATAAAACTTTCAAACCTTTGCACAAGTGACTTTTTGGCTGACTTGAGGTGGAATCATGAAATGGAAACACTCAATGAACACTGATCGTTATTACTATCATTTCATAGACTGCTTATTAGAATTTAATGCATCATTACTTGATGTTATTTAGGCTCTCCTGGAGAGCGCTGATGTTTAATGATCCATTATTACTCCGCAATATCGCCTGACTAGTTTGCAGTAGTGCCTGTTCATCCTAAAAATTGCACAGTGACATTTTTTTATGTGTCAAGTTGAAATAGGACTCGGTGCAGGCTGGCTGACACAGTGACTGCAGGTCGTGTACTGGCTATGGGAAAAGGACATTGTTTCTCAGCAGGGCAGGATTTTAGATTGTATGTGATAAAAATATATAACATAACATATCTGCCCACCTATAGCTAAACCCATGAAAAACATCTTGCATGGATGAGATTGATCCAGCTGTCGAGGTTGTCGGTTGTCTTAAATGTGCTGACGACTGTCATAAAAACCTGCAATAATTGACATCATCATAAGCAAACTGTTGCTAATTTAAACATCCAGCAGTTACAAAGCAACATTATCCTTAATTTTGGGCCGTTTTTTTGACCTGGCCAATGCCAAAGTCCAATATTCATTCTCTTTCAGCTTTGTTTTTGGTCTGAGGGAAATTTCTGCCTACACTAACATTGGTAGAGTCTGATCTATGCCCTAAGTCACAGGAATTCTGTACTTTTTGTTGTACTGTAACCCGTTCTCATCACATCACAACATTGAGGCTTGTGTATTGTATTGCATGGCCCCATCTGTGTCTGTATGGGACTTTTTAAAAGGTGGTTAATGTTGTGAAACAGTCACAGTTTGATGACCTTTAGCCACCAAACCTACTTGGTTAGGGTTAAGAAAAGATCATGGTTTGGGTTAAAATAACTTAATAACTTATATAATTTTAAATTTAAAATGACTTTAAAGGTTTAGCTTTTAGGTTGATCTACTAGCAGGAATGGAATACAACATGCATGCAACTATATTTTCAGTGATATAAAATCACCTTAGAAAACAAATCATTATTTTTGTATACCTTAGATTTATTAGAATTGCCTATCTACATATGGAATGGGTCCCCCTATCCACCAGTGGAGTCCACCGTCTTGTGCCACCATGTTTGTTACAGTATAGCCCAGAATGGTCAAAGGGCTTTACAGAGGGCTTAGCAGAAAAAGAAGACATAGAAGAAGTTTTTGGTGGTTCTGGCTAACCGTAACGTATTTTGTTAAAAATAGTTAAATCTGGACAAATGGAGGATCGCACGTAAGCAAGGGACGGGCTGAGTTGGTTGCAATCTGCAATCTCACTACTAAATGCCACTAAAGCTTACACACTGTACCTTTAAGGACACAATAACGACACAAACTCTGGTCTCCTGGATGAAAGTTGTGTTTATTTGAGACTACATCCATGGGTGGACTCTCATTTTGTATAATACATGACCTGACAGGGATGGAGATTTATTTTTACACAGATAATAAAGGGTACCCTGTGCGGCTGTGTGAGACACCAAGACACATTACAAAGCATCAGCATGACAACCTGGTACTGAGAACATGCTGTTTTTTGCTTCTCTTGAGTTTGCTCTTTCTATTTAAATTGGAATGTGGACCAGCTCTCACCACACGATCACGTCAAGCTTCGTCCAATATACAAACCACTGATCACAAAGTAAACTTGTTGGAAAATCAGCTGCGATACCAAATTGTGGCAAGATTTCAAAATAAAGCTGACAAAGATATAAAATAAATGCCAAAGATTCTGTGATAAACTTAAACACTCATTCTAAATGTGCTCAGGTCTCAGGTCTGTACAATAGTTTGAAGCACAATCCAGGCAGCATCACTGCTTAGCTCTGTTATAAATGACCTTTCCACTAAAAGACTATCTGCTGTAATTAACTATGATACAAGCCTCTATTGTGACAATGACATTTTTTGTAGGCTGCTATAGTTCAAGGTTACCTTGCTGTGACTTGGTGGAAGCAGGGGGGCAGTGATCACCTGAGATCCATGAGTTACGTAACTCCTGCTGTTGCTACATCTCTTCCCATTAGAGGTCAATTAAGGTCATGAATTACTTAAAGCCTTTTAGACTTCACTTGACCCTTAGAGACTGTAACGGTGATTGGGAGGTTTTAACACACAATGTGACAGTTGAATGGAAACAGCTAATGATGCCTTAACAGTTGAACCAGAGATGTACCGGGAAGGCTTTCTAACACTCACCCTGTCCTCTCTCTCTGTCGACCTCCTTCTGGCTCTTTGCCTGCCTCCTGTTGAATATTTCAGGTTATCGCTAATGAAGGAAGTTATCTGTCTCTCACTGCGGCAGGAGCTTTAAATAGAAGTGGAACATCAATTCACTGCTAACAATCCCAGAGCTGTGTGTGAAAGAGAGAGAGAGAGAGAGAGAGAGAGAGAGAGAGAGAGAGAGAGAGAGAGAGAGAGAGAGAGAGACGGAGTTACACAACTTCACCAACTGGTTCTAAAATATGGAGAAATAAATGGTATTATTGAGCAAATGAAATAGATTTCAGTGTTTGGTTTCAACAGCTCAGTGCTCAGATAACATTATCTACAAGACAAGGATGGAAACCAAAGGAAAAAAAACTCTGCTGTGGTTCAATGAAGAGGTGGTGGATCCTGATATATCAAGCTCATAAATCATCAGGGCCCAGATTCAATCCCCATGTTTCATCACATAGCCTGGATTTACTGTACCACTGAGCTGCTCTACAGATAATTAAACAGGTTTATATTATTCAGAGTGTGGTGAAATACTTATTATATACAGTATGTGAAGACCAGGCGAAGGGCTGATCTCTCTCTGTAATGTATGTATGTAAAATTATTATTAGTTTTTTAATTAGATTATTTTCATTGGGTGCAATCTACTATTGATTTGATGTGCATAATGAAGTATGATTTATTACATATATTGTACAGAATGAACCAGTCCAACACTCTTTATTACTTAAAGCTACCCAGTGGAGTTTTTGACCACAGGTGGTGCTATTGAGCAATTTTGTTTGTCAAAAAGATTAAAATTTTTAAGTGTATTTCTTGGAGCATTCTTGCCAATTGCAGACAGCAACAACAATGTCAGTGCGTGTGTGTGGTGCGTGTGCATCTTAAAGGGCCAGTGTATATGATTTTGTGGCCTCTAGCGGTAATTGCTGATTGTTACCCCCCTCATCCTCTCCTTTGTATAGCAGGAAGGAGAAACTAATGTACCTGCAAAACACATGAAAAGCAAGAAAGGTCTTCTCTAGAGCCAGTGTTTAGTTTGTCTGTTCTGGGCTACTGTAGAAACGTGGCAGACAGCTGAAGAGGACCTTCAGCATTGGTAGATAGATAGATAAAAGATTTATTATAAACTTAAAAAAACACAGATTTTTTTATTTTCAGGTTATTCCACTGATGAAAGGTGTTGATGGTAAGAACTCAGAAATGTAGCAATTTGAAAGTGAAAGACAAGGGAAGAAGAACAATTTCAAAATATTCCAAGAAGTCAGATTTGCAAATGATTTATTAGGACTCATTAGAATGTGATATCTGTTAGCTCCCTGGGGTGTATTGCCTGGACTGCTTTATTTATTTTCAACATTGTGGTCAGTTTCTGCATAGTGTTATCAGAGTAGAGTTATTCACTGGAAAACCAACCTGAACTTGAGGTGCATAGATTAATTTAAAAAAAAAAAAAAAAAAAAAAAAAAACCTTCTAAAATGCGTTCAACCTGAACAGACTCAAACAGAAAAAGAACACCAGCACTTCCAGCAGCATGATGCACCAGTTAACAAGCACCATGTGATCACAGCTGATCCAGTTGGATTCAATCAGTAGCAGACGTACTGACAGACCCCAGACCTGCAGCAGTACAACAAGACTCCACCCAACCAATTACATTGAATAGAATTTGGGTCCCTGGTCAGTTACCAGGAACCGAGTGGAGCCGTGAGGTTTGGCGAATGTATATGTGTTAATATAAACCATCATCTTCTTGGTTTTCAATGAATCCACTCAGACAGTCATGAAATAGTGAACCCTTACATAAGTCAGTGTTCACTTTTAATCCTGACAGTATCTGGAACAGAACTCAATCCTCTTTCTCAGTTCCCCTCCTTCCTCCTAACCCTCAGTCTCTCGCTGTTTCTCTCTCCATCAAGAGAGAGAGAGAGTCTTCAGAAGTGCTCAGTATCCAACAGAGACACACGTTGAGGAGACAGACAGACACATAGAGCATTGCCAGCCTGCAGAGATAAAGGCAGGCAGAGAAGAAAAGATGGCAGGCCTGCAACAGACAGATTTACAAGGAGGAAAAAAAAACAGAGATGATTAAAAGAGAGCCCTGGCTACATTAAAGTTCAAGCTAAGTTAAGATGTCTAAGCAAAGTTCAGCCGACCTCACTGAACTGAGAGGACCTGATTTTTTATTATTTCTTTTACACTGCAGCTTCAAAATCCACATTTTGATCTCAACGTTGTCATCCTACAGTAGCTGAGAGAATGTGAAAAATTGAAGCCATCATTCAGTACACGTGTACAGCCAGTTCAATTCAGCTGCACTGTCTTCAAAACTGTGAAATATTAAATATTAAAAATGTTTTGCAATAGCAAGGTTTCAGTCAAACAGAATAACAACAGCTGAATTTGAAGGCACTGACATCATTATGCATGGTGTGTTCTCCAGCAGTATTGTTCATGCATAAGTGTCTGTGTGTGTGTGTGTGTGTGTGTGTGTGTGTGTGTGTGTGTGTGTGTGTGTGTGTGTGCAGGCGTGTGTGTTTTGGGGTCTGAGCTGTGAGCACTCTAGGCTACACTCCTATTTATAACTGACATTGGCAGAGTTGCATAAGGACACAGCAGCACACCAGACTGTGGAAGACAGTGTGAGTGCTGCAAAAGGAGAACACAGTGGCTTGTAAAAAGTCCAGATTCTGCTGTAACTCTCTAACCTCCTTCTTAAAACAGGAAAATGTCCACCTAGTGCACAGCTGCCATCCTGTACTGATTTCATCCACCATGACAGAGCGTCCATTATGTAACTTTTCTACCCTTAGAATATCAGCTTCTTGTAATTTGGTGAAGGGTGCCACTGTCATTCCTACTCCCACCCTGCATGCCTGTTCTTGTGCTATGAAAAAGTATGTAACACTTTACGGCAAGTCACAGACCATTGAGTATTTCACTAATTTTGGAGAAACTGGATCATATTTTATGGAAAAAATGTAATTTGGCTTTATTTCTGATGTCCTCTGGCTGCTCTGTCTCAAGTTTCCTGATGGACAGAGAGCTTTACTTCTTGCTGAAGTAAGTTAATCACTAAGCTAGTTAGCTCAGTCCTCGCTGCACAGACCGAGATTTCAAAGCACCAGGTTTGTGTTTGTATTCAGACTACTAGGAAAGGCGTTTTGAACCGCCAGGAGAAAGGGTTTTTTCAGGGGTGCCAGTGGGGAGTAAGTGGGGAATGCTGATGGGGAATGAAGCCAGTATCGTGCCAGAACAGGAGCCAGGTGAGCCAGCAATGTAACCGGCCTCAGCAGCCTCTGTGGACATGGTAAAGTAAATCTGGGACTGACTTTTAGTTGTTGGTGAGAGCTTGGTGAAATTAAAGACGCCAAGTTGGGCTTTTTTCTGTTGGACACTCAATACAACAACAAACACTCAGTTACACACTGAGCCTTAACTACTTAGCCTACTTGTTTTCATTGAGTGTGTTCAATTTTCTCTACTGCTGTCACTTGGAATGCATGTTAAACAAGAGCTACACTAATTAATATATTAATATTTCATCCATTAACAATAAATCAAATCACTACATGTAATGTGAAAAGATGGTGCTTGTAATGACAATCCCACAGAGAATAAACATCCAGGTAATCCAGCTCTTTTTAGCCCCTTTTAGCTCATGGTTTTGGTTTTTCAGCCTGTAGCTGTAGTTTATGGCTGAGCTTTACTACTTCCACTGATTCAAGAGAACAAAGCCCACTGTATGCGACATGCCCAAAGTTAGTAAGCAGCTAAAGAGCCACATCATGTCTGCTGGTGTGCAGACATATTTTTTTTAACCTTGTAGCCAATGTATGAATAATGCAGCTTTAAATGTTCCTTGTTGAGATTATTTGCCTTGCAGAATAATTGCAGGTTATCACACAGTATTTGTCAGATACTTTTTGAAGAAAATGCTGAACTTATATGCATAAAACACTTCTCACCTGTCTGAACAGTCACACATATTTAATGTCAATGGGCAATTGATACAATTACAGCAGTAGCTTTTAGTCTTTGGCTTAGGCCTGAAATACAAATCAATCCTGAGAGTAAATGCATCAAAAAGTAACTACTGACTGGAAGTATTTGAAATATTTGAAGGATGTGGACTAGACTGTTTTCACTTCCTCTATTTGAGAGTGCACTTGCAGAGCTGTTGGAGGGGCCAGTAGATTTCAAAGTAAATGCGTGATGAATTACGAGAAAATGACACAACACTTGTACTCCATTCTGGGTATTGAACTTTTTTTTTTTTTTTTTTTTTTTTGTCTGATCCAAAGAAAGCGTGTGATTTTATTCTTCTGTCAAAGATATGGATCTGTTTGTTCTCTGTGTCCTATCACAATTGTGTGTAGTGGAAAGCTAATATTTGGTAATAACTATCTGTTCTCCTCCTGGTCTCCGTTGGGACGAGGATAAAATGAAGTGAGCTACATTGGGTATTGTTCCATCAACACCTGAACTAGTATCTAATTAAGTTCCCAAAGGGGAGCACAGAAGGAGGAAGCTGAATTTATAGTGCCAGTCAAAAGTTTGGACACACCTTCTCATTCAATGTTTTTTCTACCACTGTTACTTCTACTCTGAGTGTAGAAATCCATATTATGACAAGGACTCCTCAACTAAGTAAAAAGAAACAACATTACATTAAGATATGAAGGTCAGTCAATCCAAAAAAAAGAACTTTGAATGAGTCTTCAAGTACAGTCACATAAACCAATGCTTTGACAAAAGCGGCTCTGGCTGTCATGGGGACCGCTCCATGAAAGGAAGTTCATGACAGTCACCAGCCTCAGAAAAAAAAGCTCCTCAGATTAGAAGCCACATAAAAACTTCACAGAGTTCAAATAGCAGACACATCTCAACATCAACTGTTCAGAGGAGACTGTATAGATCAGGCCTTCATGGTTGAATTACAGAAAATAAACCACTACTGAGGAAGAACAAGAAGAAGAAGAGAATGCCAAGAAATACAACGGATGGAAATTAGACCTTACCCTAACCTTTTGGTTTTATATTACCAATTTAAGATTTTCGGTTCTAACACAGAGAACACAGAGAAGGTGAATGGATGTGTCATTCCCATGTAAGTGATACAGGCAGCTTCTGGTCAGCTGCTGTGAAACACAGAAATGACAGGCAGGAAGTGGCTCTTTCAAAAAAAAAAAAACTGGCAGGACTACAAGAGAGAAGGATGACAGGCTGCATTATCAACTTTGTTCAGCTTTGTCTAATCAGTCTTGTTTTCTACAGAGAGTACATTAACATTCATTTGGTTTTACTTGATGTTTATTTAATTTATTTCATTCATTTTTTGTTTTATCATTTTTTGTTTTAACTTGACTGATCTTTATTCTGTGTCATTTATGTGCCACACTAAAATGTTAAATTATTTCATGATACTGTGAGATTATTAGCCAATGTTAGATGTTTTGAGTAAGATCATGTGGAAATTCAATTTTGCAAAATGCTAGCTAAAATAATGACACTTCAGCTGCTTTCAGCCTTTAGTCTTTGACAGTCATACTCCTTTCAATGCTCACATACAAAGTGAAAATTTAACTGTCTGTGATGCTTAAATTTCAAATATATGTTCAAAGGCCTCCAGCGTGTACACTTCAATTGATTTCCACTGCTTTTGGCTGTTAGACATCCCCAGACACCTCAAACCCTCTGTATATTTTCATAATCATATAATCCATCAATAATAATTGTTTTCATTAACTTAAAATAAGACCTTTATATATACAGAGACAGAGGGTCATCCCACATTGGCTCTAGAGAGGCCTTTTCACATTTTTCACAAATTTCTTGGCCACCATAGCTTTACATGCTGGAAAACAGAGGATGGGGCGAGTGGTATTCACTTGGTTCCTACAACCTGGTGATGAATATTCAATATTTGATAGAAAAAAGAGAAGATAGGTAAACATATTTTTTATCAAAATGTAATTCTATTAAAGTCCATGTAAAGTAAAAATAAATATGTGTTCTGAGTTTGTCAGACCAAAGAATTGGTCTTAAGTTATTAACCACTCAGTCAAATTTGAATGATTAAAATGAATTCTCAGCTTCAGGACTGTGGAGGTGTGTCCTCTGAAGGTGCTGAAGCCACGCCCACTCGTGAGAGCAGTCAAGCAACCATTTTGAAGTGACTGAAACGTGTCAGATGAGTTCAGGAAATGACATGACTAACTTTGAAACACTCTGAGCGAGATGAATTCATCTCTATCCCTCTACTAGGGGTGCAGGGGAATACTCAGGGTGCCCTCAGCGTGTCATCGAGCCACCCTTTTAGGACCGCCCACAAAATCCTTGACTGAAAACTGGTGAAAAACTGTTCGAACCTCTAACTCCACATTTCAGTGATATATCGTTCAAAGTCTTTTCACATGTTTTCAGCAACTATTTTGAAAGAAATCTCAGAATTGCCTTTACACAGACTTTAAAATAATGATATGACTATCTTGTCATTTATTGCCATACAGTAATGCTAAATACTGCAGTTTTATTTAATATAAGTATTCCTGTGTACATAATCATGGCATATTAATGATAAAAAGTCAGACCTTGTACTTTATCTGTATCACCTTGTTGAGCAGGATGGAGGTGTTGAATGAAGTCTGTCACCCCTCTTAACATCAATAGAGCTGTTAACTCGCCTGAGGTTGTTTCAGCCCCCTGTGTTAAACCCTACAGGCTCTATGACCTCTACACACCACAGGTTGCTGAAAACGAGACCACTGTGTCAATACCTCGCAGATGCAATTTCAAGTTTATAAGACATCACAGAAAAAGATATGATAGCATCATACACATGAGAGTATGCATGTGTGTGTCTGGTGGTTTTCTGTGTGAGCATGTGTACACACCCGCCTGTGCTCAGTGTTTGTGTTATCTGTGCAGCCTCACTGCTAATCCCAGGATCAATAACTGGAGCCAGTCTTTCATGATTGCTTCAGAGTGGCCTCGATCTGTCACACGACATCATGTCATCACACCATGCCCTCATACACACACACACACACACACACACACACATTTCTGTATATGGCTTTGAAGACAGTGTGCTTGCTGTGTCATACAAAAACACAGTTTTTACTTTTTGTTTTTATTCATGTTGAGGCTTTTTATCAAATATCACAAGGAGATTCACTATTTGTTCACTTCTTTACAGGTGAAGCAAGCACGCTCTTTGTCAGCCTTATACTAACCTCCACTATATCATGCTGTTTCCAGTGCAACCACATCTTCTATTATTCCTATGCTGCAGTGTCTTCAAAGGCACCTTGACAGTAATATTGGAGGGAGAGAGTTTCTCATTCACTTTCCATGCACACACTTTCTCTGGCAGGCTTTAAATTTGTGCTGGCACCATTGCAACTTGCAAGTTCTCTAACACTTACATAAAAGCCTTTTTATTCCAGTCACTAGGACAGGGCTGGGAGAGAAAAGCCACCTGGCAGGCGCTGCACTTTCATTATTTTGCTGACAAATATAGAAAACAAAATAGATAAGGATTAAAGGAACATTAGTAAGGGCATCATGAGGGCTCCAAACAACCCAATAATCCATTTGTCAATTTGAACCAATTAACCAGCCAATATTAGTTCAACATTTTGGGAAATATGCTGATTTGCTTTCATTCCAGGAGTTAGATAAGATTAACATTTCTCTCGTCTGTGCGTTACAGACAATAAATTCTCCAAGCCTAAATCCTCATTACTCATCCACAAATGTATCCAATCAAATGTGATAGGGAGTGACTAGCTAACCCAGTCCAACACTTGACTGTTAGCACATTGAATGTGGTAGCTTTGTTGTAATTTATTCATTTTTCCCTCATCCTCCTCCTGTGAGGGAGGTGTGAGGGGAGGCCAGCCTCTACAACTCCAAGACACGCTAATAAAATCTGAAGGATCTGATCCCTCTTGTAATCTCCTTGTAATATCCATACCCCATGGATGGGGTATGGATATATTTAGATGCTCTAACTGCTGTTTCACTGCAACTTCTTGTCCTTGGTATAGCCTAGCTTAGCTTAAAGACTAGAAAGCAGTGGAAATGGCTAGACTGGCTCTGGCCAAACACATTGTATGAGTTTTATTCAGCTAAAGCAGAAGTTGCCAGATACCATCGTTCAACACATTGTATCAGTCTCTACAGGCATAATGGTACCAAGCCTGGCAACTTGACAACAAGAAGAGAGTTATTGGGATTGCCAAGAAGTAACAACATATAACCACCCTGAAAATCACTAATTATCTTTTTATTTTTTTGTTTGTGTACAGAAAAGACGCAACTTTCAATGTGATAGTTACTGAGTTCAGAGATACAGTATTGGTAGACTGACTAGATTGGTGGACTTAGGACAAAGCTAGGCTAGCTGTTTTCCCATGAATCCTGTCCATCTTATGCTAAGCTAGGCTAATTGCGTCCAGGCTCCATCTCCGCACATGACGCAGACTGCAGGTCTGTTTGGTCTCTGGTAATTCAGAAACCGATTCAGAGAGTATGTGCTGTATTTCCATCATTCGCTAAGGTTTGTTCACACAGAGCTCCACACGGATTAGTCTGAATCAGATGGTTTTCTGATGTCATCCGAGCTGAAGAACGGCCAGACAGCTGCAGCAGCACTTTCTCTTTTTCATTCCCCTCAGCTTCCTCTCTCTCAGCGGCTGTTTCTGCATGGGATGACTTTTGTCAGAGGGGAACAAAAATCGAGCTCTAGCCCTAAACTAAAAGTGGTGCTGTGGTGAACAAAAGCCAACAGTTCGCATCAGCCTTGAGCTTTTTCGGATTCCCTGATATAATACGGGGTTATCCCCAAAGCACAAATGTTAAATGTAAAATTGATTTGGTGACTGTGTACGTTAGAGGAGCTTTTAGGGTATGATATAGCTCTAACATTAGAATAAACCTTAAATCTTCACAAACCTCCCGGTTTCTGTCATACTCCGCTTCACATTATAGCTATTTCTGGGTCTCTTATTCTGTATGCTTCTCCCCCTCTTCTACTGTGTTTATCTCTTTGTGTTTGTGTGTGTGAGTGTGTGTGTGCGTCTGTGTGTGTTTGTGTAGGTGTGTGTGTGTCTTTCTCCCACACACGCCCTCTCTTTCTCGCTCAGCTCTTGGCTGCCTTCCTGCAGATTCATCATTAATTCATCCAATTTCTTAATGTTCCTCTTCTTCCTCGCCTTCACATGGCCTCAGTGTCCCTACCTCTTCAACCACCCACTGGCTCCTCTCCATCTGCACTACTTTCAGATTGAAGAGGTTCTCTCTACTTTATTGCCTTGAAGCTTTCTGTGTCAGTGAGTTCCTGCATAGAAACACTGGGACTGGGACGTGTATGCCTTTTAGAGAAATGGGTAATGGATGTTTGAATTTGACTGTTTCTGGACCAGAGGCTTTACTGGAACAGTTTCTACTGTACATTATGTAATTAATGGGCAGCTATTTATCTGTTAGAATGCGAGTCACAGGCAGTCATTTGTTTATTTTCACATTGATGTGTGTGATACTGTCATAATATTTACATGAATTTTTGGCATTTTTATATTTTCAAAATGACAAGATGCATGTTTTCCCATCAGGCGAGGTCGGCGTGTTTTATCACTCAATGACTATGAATACAAGCGTGTTTATATTTACACGTTTACCTGAAAATTATGTTTGATTGACTGAGGCTAAGGAACTAACATGATTCAAAGCTATTATTGCATGTTGAGGTAAATATATGTTAACGTATGTAATGGCTATGTATAAATACACAGACATTCAATTCAATTCAGTTTATTTATATAGCACCATATCATAACAAAAGTTATCTCATGACACTTTTCATACAGAGCAGGTCTAGACCATACTCTTTATAATATTATTTTATACATTATATACATAGAGGGAGAGGTAAAGCTGCAAGGGGAAGATCTGGCCACTAGTGACAAATTACTGTCATTAAAGGTCAGTCTAGAGTTATATAAACATCAATAAAACAATAAAAGCCAGAATCCCAAAATTACATTTTATAATAATGGGTTCAGTTAAATAAGAAAAACTGTTTTGTGGGTTTGGAAAAGGCCTATGACCATGTGCCTGGGAGCTTCAGTGGGAGGCACTGAGGGAGTCTGAGGTACCGGGACCATTGCTATAAGTCATCCGGTCCGTGTACCACCAAAGTGAGTCAAACACGTTCTCAGTGGGTGTTGGACCCCGCTAAGGTTGCCTCTATTCCCCGATTCTGTTCATGACATTCATGGACGAAACATCAAGGAGCAGCCAGGGTGAGGAGGGTGCCCAGTTTGTGAACCTCAGGATTCCATCTCTGCTTTTTGCAGATGATGTGGTTCTGTTGCCTTCATCAGACCGTGACCTGGAGCACGCACTGGGGCTATTTACAACTGAGTATGAAGCAGCCGGGATGACAGTCAACACCTCCAAGTCTGAGGCCATGGTTCTCTGCCGGAAAACGGTGGAATACTCCCTCCAGGGTTTGGAGCAAGTTGCTGCGCCAGGCGAAGGAGTGTAAGGAGGAATGTATCTTGGAGTCTTGTTCATGAGTGATGGGAAAATGGAGCGTGAGATGGACTGGAGGTTTGGTATGACATCTCCAGTACTTTGGAAGTATTACCAAACTGCTGTGAGCTGAGCCAGATGGCGAAGCTCTCGATTTTCCAACCCACACCTATGGTCATTAGTTTTGGGTAGTGACTAAAAGAATGAGATCACGGATACAAGCAGCCGAAATGAAGAGCTGGAATGTATTGCACCGCGACTCGACCCAAGATGATAGATAGACACATGGATGGATGGATGGATGGGTTCAGTTAAACAAATTTAATTATTATTTTAAATCAATATCTTCCAATATAAGAAACATGTTATTTTGTTTATGTATATAACTTCTTAACACAGTTATATATATATTTTTTCTATGCAAATGTTTAATTCCTCTGCACATTTTTTAACTTTTAGAGTTTAACTCCTGCACATTTTTAATTCTTCTGTACATATTTAAATCCTATGCAAGTGTTAATTTTGCTACAAATGTTTAATTTCTCTGTACATTTTTAAATTTAGATCTATCTCAGGTCAATTTTAACTCTAATGTATGTTTAATGTATGTTTGCATGCTGCTACTGGATGCTTGAATTTCCTTCGGGATCAATAAAGTATCTATCTATCTATCTATCTATCTATCTATCTATCTATCTATCTATCTATCTATCTATCTATCTATCTATCTATCTATCTATCTATCTACTGTAGTCCAGTTCACTACAACCTCAATAATGAACTATAGCATGATACCTCAGTTATCCATGTTGTCCACCAACATGTTGTGAGCTATCGTTTATACAGCTCTGACCAGTGGTTTGGTAATGATAACATTGTTCTCTCTAAAGCAATTGCTGAGATCTGAGAACACAAACAGTCAGATTATCTTTCAGACTTGTTTGGAAGAAACAATGGAGGTCACGTCTGTTGCAAACATCCATCAGAGTTTGCAGACTGTCCTCTGGTTTCACTTATGACCTAGTTGCGTGTACTCACAGTTTTCCTCTGTGATGAAGGATTGCTATTGACATTGCAGTTGTGCCCATGTTATAAAGTGGTTTAGATAATCTTGCATAACTCTTGGTTTGTTTCTAAATTGTATCTGTTCCCAGATATCATCATAATCAATTTTTCCTATAAATGCTTCTTTTGTGCACATTAAAGTGTTTTTTGAAAGCTGAAGTTTTTTTTGAAAGCCCTGTGATGAATTTCTAATGTAGAAAAATACCTAGTGAGTCAGAGAAAGGATCTGTTTTTTTTATCTATCATGGAATTATTTTCTTGAGATGTAGCCAAAGCCCACAGTGTATCCTGTAAACGTGTTTAAGGTCATGTGAACGTTAGCTTTATGGGTACCAGCAAACACTGTCTTACGATGATGTTATCCATTGTTGGTGTTGTAGTTGTGGATTAACTGAGCTGTATTTGTATGTCACTGCAAAACATTTCTGTATAATAGTACTAACAAACATGCATGGCTAAAAGCCCTGAAGTATTTATTAATGAGTCAGAGCGATTCAGCACGAGCTGTTCAGATGGGATGGAGGGTGAGAATGTAATGTGAGACTTTGTTTTCACACCGTTCAACTGACCTTGGCACTGATGCTCTGCTCAGAGACAATGAGAAGAGAAATCAACGGAAGGATGAAACAGAGGAGAGGAAAGTTGGATCATTTTCTCTCCTGACACACGATCACACCCTGTTTAATTAAGTATCTTGTTCTGTGTAACTGAGTGCTTTGTGTAATTTGGTTGCTGCTGTACAGCATGTGTCCTCTCCAGTGTGATTCATGGTTTTCACACCTAGCCTAGTTTTGTTTTGGTTAAAATGAACCATGGTGAGTTTAGTGTTGTTCCTTTTGGCTGGTGTGGAAGCTTTAAATGAAACCCTGGTATGGACCAAACATCCAAACCAAGACTGTTAGAAAAGGATGGTCTTGGTGCAGTTCATTTGTGGTATGAAAGCAAACTGACCAAACACAGAATGATTTTACCACTACGTGGCTTCTGTGGCTTGCCTTGGGTCATTTCCTACTAAAGTAGCTAATGTGTCCTTTGCTGCATGATTTAGTGACAGGACTACTAAGGCCCAAATCAGAAAGTTATGAACACATGGCTGGAGCACTAAAGGCTAGAGAAGGTGAGAGAGCACAGCATGGTCTCCACAACGATCCAGCACCATCTCAACATTTGCTCATTGTCTGAAATACTCATATACGGTATGCTACAGTATATACTTGCACTCTCCATGCAGACATTATAATTTTAAGCTAATCAAATGGGTGAAGCTACCCAGCCACCTGGAAGGTTGATGTAAAACTGGGTAAAAGTGTGGCTTCTTTTGTTAATGTACTTATGTAGCACTTTTATAGTCTTCCAATCATTCAAGGCACTTTTACACTACATATTTCGTTCACTCACACACACAATCATACACTGAGGGTATTGGCTGCCATGCCAGTTGCCAACTGCTCATCAGTTTTTAGGAGCTAACCATTCATACGCATTCACACATCAATAGCACAGCATTGGGAGCAATTTGGGGTTCAGTATCTTGCTCAAGGACACTTGCTCAACTGGCATGCAGACCGGAGAAGTCAGGGATCGAACAACCAATCATCTGATTAGTGGACGACCCGCATTACCTCCTGAGCCACAGCTCGTTGTTTGTCGTAGTTTAAAGAAAAAGTTAAAACTTCAGAACAATGTCTTCATGTTGACATGTAGGCTACACATTTTGTGACAGCATTGCATTTCAACCTAATCATCACAAGAATCTTGAAAATGGACGATTCTGCAAAATTGTAGATTA
This sequence comes from Sciaenops ocellatus, assembly GCA_033000465.1. Lineage (NCBI taxonomy): Eukaryota > Metazoa > Chordata > Actinopteri > Sciaenidae > Sciaenops > Sciaenops ocellatus. The sequence continues at coordinate 28,896,258 of CP136882.1, read as the reverse complement.
CATTCAAGATGATGTATTTAAGATTTATATATTTATATTCAAGTATTTAAGATCCAGTGCAAACCTGTGCATGGTAACCATGATGTGGTTAAATCTGCTGCATGGGAGCTACAGTATGCAGATGTTTTGTCCTACTTTGTTAGTGTCTGCCTACGGTTAGTGAAAGTCTGTGGCAAAAACAAACTATGGTTAATAGTATAGTATAGTGTAGGTATAGTTTGGGTTATGGAGCTAAAATACTTATGAATACTTAAATATAAATGTTAAATATGAATGTTAATGTGAATATGATGGCTCCACCATCCTGACCTCCAACCCTTAATATTTTGCATTGCTACAAAAACTGACCCCTTCCTGCACTGGCATTGAATGTTAGCATTAAATTAAATTAAATTAAATTAAATTAAATTAAATTAAATTAAATTAAATTAAATTACTCTGTTACTTCAGTTTAACCATCAAACATATTGATGTGTGTTGTGTAGTACCTGGGTTAGATTCTGAGGTATACATAAGGAAAAGTAGAGGAAGCAAAAACATTATGGGAAATATTGGAGGAAATGAATTCAAGGGAGTTTTATGAAATCAAACACAAAGAGAAGAGAACAGTGATAACAGAAGACAAAATAATAGAATAATGAAGTCAAAACAGAGAGCAAATGGCACTTTACACAGAGCTGTCTATTTTCTTCAGTTTCTTCCTGCTGCTTTCCCTTCATTATCCACTACGAGGGAAGTGAAAGAGGAAAGTGTCCAAGAGAGTTTTCATTTGCTCCTATGTATTAAGAAAGAGATTTCTTTTATGAAGTCTCAAACTAGTCCACTTTAGCTACTGCTGAACACTGACCCCACTGCAACACATTCATTATTGGAACAAATCAATACAAGATCATTATAACTACACACTGTCACCACAAAACAAAGTGATTAGACTTTATTGGACAGTAGGTCATTAGGATGGCTATGTAGCGGCTGGATTCAAAAAGCAGGAGGCTTGAGGCAGAGGTTGTGTGCAAACCAACCAGGTGTTTATTTCACCGAAATTGACACATTGACATACAGACTTTAAAAAAAACATGCTGTGGGCCGCAAACACAAGTGGTCCTATCAGCAGCCACTTGTGGTGTAACTGACAGCCTTATATAACCTGCTGCTGATACCATCCTAGGCACACAAAACCTTTACACCTACCTTACATTTGTACTATACTATCAAACTCCCAAGAACTGATTAAAGTGCACTCCCCCCTACACTAATCAGCTTATGGTATGGTCCGGAACCTTTAAATAGTGCTCAGCTAGCCTGGGGACTCTTTTCACCCGAACATCCTGGAGAAAAGACAGCTGATGTGTGACTTGCACACATACACGCATTTCATTTCTAATACTGTACGGTCACACCAGATTTTACCAAATACTTTTGGTTGTGCAAAGAACATCTTTGCTCAGGCAACCAAACTAGCCAAACTAACCGATTTTCTGTTTCTCTTGCAGGCCTGGTCTCCAATTAGTCCCTGCTGAGGGCAACACAGAATACATACATTGTTAACACATTAGTTACAGATTTCAATAAAACCTTCACTGCTTTGGTTTATGCCTCCTTCTTTAATATATTTAACTCATTGTGATATCGAATTCCTATTGCTACCAAAAGTAAGTAATGAAGATGTCCTTCATTACATAGGTGTTGCATAAACATGCATTAAGTTCTTTCTCCATTGCATGAAACTACATTTTGCTGTGTCAGCACTGTTTCCTGTGCAGCTAAACCTCACTGTTAAGCGGCAAACATACACGTGAGCGAGGAGGTTCACTTTTGGAATGACTGATGCTAAAGAACCCTGACTTGAAATGTGATTGGGATTTGGTAATTCATAATTCTTGTACCTTATATTACGATTACTTCCATCTACATTCTCTAAGCTTTAACAACCATTTGGCAACTAGTAAACATGTACCACAAAAGCGCATAAGAGAACAGAGGACATAATGTAAAGAATGATAGCTATGCCAAAAGAACACATTTCCGCTCCATTCAGAAGTTTGTGCAGAGCTACTAATTTTGAGTGTTTTACACTTACAATGTAGAACAATGACCTGATGACAGTATCTCTTAAGTCCGCACTTGAACGCCTGAGTATTACATTTTTCCATCAGTAAATCTGCTGAAATGGCATAGAGATCAAATCAATACCAACTGGATTCCAAGGTCTGAGAACAATGACCGTGCCTATTACTCATTAAATTCTTTCCAAAGGTGTGTCTAACCACTTTCTTCTCCTGTTTGTCTTACTTTGCTTTCTCTGGGATGAAATGAGAAAAGGTTTGTAATCACAATATGTAATTCATGATCAGCATGTTTCAGGCCTGTACCTTTACTCTATCAGTGCAGCACTGACATTTCAAAAAGGCTCGGCCAAAAGAGAAAGGAAAAAAAGCACGAAGCTGCAGGAATCTGCAGAGGTAGTGATCTTAGTAGTGAACGACTATTTATCTCTTTTTTTCCCTTCTTTCTTCTTTTACTGTTTTGGCTCTGTATTTCAGCACAATGGATTTGAAATAAAAGTTATTGTAGTAATAAAAACACTGACTTTTGAGTTTAAAGGTTACTGATTTACTGACATTTTTGGGGTTTTTACCACTAAATAAAGTGGTTGAGATAATGCGGCTAAACCTCCTCGTTTATAACTTGTTTGCTTGTCTGATCAATTATCAGACTTTATTTCAGCATTGCCGTGTTCCAGCATCAACAGCAATTACTTACAATGTTGCCATAAGTACAATGTTACCATAACAAATAGAAATAAAAACCAAATGTACGCAACAGGAAACCAGAGAATACTCTTGACCTCAAAGTCAATAAACCAAGAATGCATCATGTTCTGAAGACCTAAATATGCTTCAAATAAATTAGATCATACAGTGTTCTTCTTCCAACGGCACCCAAAGACAAAAGTGTTTATGCCTGTTGTGAATGGCCACTCTCAAACTGAAAATAAAAAAATTTGGGTACTTTGAAGCTTAGGTGTTTCGACCTAAACATAAATCGCAACATCCCTGATTCACATGCAGCCAGGGGACTTTTCTTACACATCTTTCCCGACCCATCTTTCTCTCCTTTCTTTTTGTGTCACTTCCTTACTGTCGTTTGTCAAACTAAAAGCATACAATGTCGAAAAACTAAAAAAAGAGCTTCCAAGAGCTGTGTCTTTTGCTTGTCATGTCATGTCAATGCAGTGACTAAAATCATTTGGACTCCTCAAAAGCATTCATGGCAGTACACGTGGGTGTCTACTTTCACAGCACAGCACCTGGCCAATCAACAACATAGTGTCAAATTGTCTGTTCTTTCAGAGAGTTGATAAAATTACCGGACGCAGACGTGTGATTCTGACAATCAAAAGTGGGTTTCAGAATGTTTTAGACAAGCCATCACACACTTTGTTTGAAGCATGCTGAGGCCTTAATACAAAGTCCTCTGTGCGAGCAAGAAAACTCCCAGCCCTAACCCTAAACTAGCAATGAGGACTGACAGAATGCACGTTCCACATATTTATATGCTTGTATTTGGTTCTCATAAGGACACACACACATACACATGCATAGGTATAATATGAGGCTATATTAAGGCTGATAATAGTGCAGGTCTGCAGTGCTGCTGGTCTTGTCTTCCTTTGCCTGTTTCCACAGATCTATAAATAGCAGTGCTGATCATGCAGCACAGCCTGCCATCACCCTGCCTGTTCTCTGCAGCTCACACACACACACACACACACACACACACACACACACACACACACACACACACACACACACACACACACACACCATGTTCCCTCTCTTATTCTCTCCTGGCCACACTAATTTTCTCTGACTCCTCAGCCCTCTCTTTTTCTCTCCTCCCCCTCTCATTTTATCTCAATTCCCTCATTATGCCTCCCTTCATTTCCCTCTCTAACTCTCTAATTTATCCTCATCTTTAACTCCACAGTGTCTCTCTCTCTCTCTCTCTCTCTCTCTTGCTACCGTGATGCTTTCCATCCACCTCCTCCATTCATTTCATCCCCTCTCCACCCTTCCTCATGTTCCCCTCTCTCCTCCTCATTAACTGTTAACCCGGTGGCTTCTTTCATCTTCACACACAGAGATGGATGATGGATGGAGGCAAAGAGCACTGGAGTACTGACTGATTTAATGACAGACAGACAGTGTGACTGTACTGCAGTTGTAAAATCAGTTTAACTGAATAAGATTCTTTGGAGCATGATGTGCACAGATACATAAGGGTCATAGATGTTCACAATCACCCGTAGGTCCCTGAGCTCACAAGCATATGATAATAATGTGGTAACGTCGTCCAGAGATTATGTTTAGTTTTGCCCTAACCACTGATCGCTAGTTCAATGGTGCTATTTTCAGTTTACATGGGAGCTGTGGTAACAGTAACATTTATCACGATGATTAAAGAAAGTTTTATTTCTTGAGTTTGACAGTAAGCGTGCAACTATCTCCACAGCTGTAAATGATGGTGTAGAAAATTGATGCCTACATTTTTAATGAGGCATGAAAAGGACACAGGTAATAGCAGCATGTAGTGCAGAAACTACAGTGACACCAGTAATGAACAACTGAGTCTCCAGCTAATGATTGCTGACTGTAAAATATCCACGTCAATCTGCGTGATTTATAGTCTCTAATATTGATTTCACTTGGTTGGAGGTCTTGGAGTAAGCTGCTTTAAATGATTGACTGATCGTCTTTGTGCAGTTTGTTGGCGTCTTGTACAGATTTGAGTTTTGAGTCACAGCCACATCAGTCGCTCTATCAGGATGCACAGTGGTGCTTTGAGCTCAGTGCTAACACCAGCGTGTTACCGTGCAAACAAGGACAATGTTAACTAATATTTACTATTTTAGTTTAGCATTTGCTAATTAGCAAGCAACAACCTCCGTGGCTGAAGTGAAGCCAACACGAAGTGCCAAAAACTGCAGTTCCTCAAACGTCCACTTGAGGCTGGCTACAGAACAAGATGTCCAACTTCACAGCAGAAATAAACATGTTTACAGCCTGATACAAAAAACAGTTTTAGTCTCTATAGCTAATTTCTCCGTTCATGACAACTGTACTGAGGGTGAATTTTTATACAACTCACCTGTTCCGATTATATTAAGGCTTAAAGTTATGTATAATTAAATCACTTTGATTGGCAAGGGGATTATATTACAGGTGGGGTGTTGGAGCAACCATTCAGCCCAGCTCAGTTCCACCCACGATCCACGCTGTAGCAACCAATAATGTAATAACGTCCAATAATGTAATACCTGCCAATAACATAATAACTTTGGCCATTTTGAATGTAATAAAGCCAATAATGTAATAACATGCCAATAATGTAATAACTTAGTAATAACTACACTGATTAGACTTTTTCATCTAACACTGAGCAAACACATGTAGGTCACATGACCACTGTTCTCTTCCCCAAGCACATTCCACGAAGTGATCTAACTACCAAATACACTTCACAGTAATTAATTAAATAATATTCCTCCATACATGACATTATGAATTTACATATCTAAGCAAATTAACAATAGTCTAAATAAAGATTTTGTACAACAAATAATTCTCAAATTGGCTCTTACAACTATAATTAAGGAGAGAGAGTGCTGCATACTACGTACCCTTGATGAATGAATATGACGACTATGCCATCCACTAAATCTATTTTTGATGAGCAAACTGCACAAAAACTGCAAAATAATCTTTTATTCCCAAGAAATACAGTCCTATTTACGTATTATTACATTATTGGATAACGATTTTTTAATGCTACGCCAATAACGTAATAACTTATTACATTATTAACAAAATGTTATTATTGGCTAAAACCAAGATGGAGGCAGCCGGAGCCAGCACACTTGTGACTGAGCCTCACAACAGCCCTTCAGAAACCTGTAAGTGACGTCACACGTACTACGTCCATGTTTTATACTGCCTTTATTAATAAGCACTAAACACAAATTACAGCTGAAGCTGATGGAAATGTCATTAGTTTTACAGGTACTTAGTCAAAATTTTGCATATTAAAACTTTGACCTCATGATGGAAAGACTTTTCACATAAAACCACAAATATCAACCTCATGGTGGCATAAGAGGACGGAGGACCACCAAAGTCTCATCTATCATGGGTATCCGTGTAAAATTAGATGGTATTCCATGTTGAGACATTTCAGTCTGGACCGACTGAAGGACCAGCATTTCCACCCTTAATAGTAGGATCATTGTAAAATGTGTTGTTCTGATGTTTTTCATATGGCTTGTCCTGGCGTAATAGAATTATTGTACTTGTTCTGTGTTTTGATTGATATTGGATGCTGCTTTGCATTCAAACAGTGTGCTTCCCAGTACAATTCTAATATGAACTGTTATACATTTGACCTTCATTCATGATATGTGGGGTGTTCTCCGGTGCTGGCAGCTCTTTGTGCAGCTACTCTCTTGTATATATATACATATATTTATATATGTGTACATATTATATATTGCAGTTATGTATGCACACCTTGCACAGGTTTAATTTCTATGTGTATCTATATTATTATTGTTATTATTATTATTATTATTATTATTATTATTATTATTATTATCATTATTATTATTATATACTGCTACTATTATTATATATACTGTATTATTATTATATACTGCTACTATTATTATATATACTGTTATTAACAATAACATTACCATCATATCATCAGTACTATTACCATCATCTTGCCACTGCACCTTATCTACCTATTTATTTTGTGTTTCTTAAGTGTCCTTGTCCCACTCTGTGTTTTATTTTTTATTTTTTCTACCTCAGCATTTTATTCTATTGTATTTTTATTGTATTCAAATATACCAGACTGCTATGACGACCTAATTTCCCTTCGGGGATTAATAAAGTCATCTATCTATCTATCTATCTATCTATCTATCTATCTATCTATCTATCTATCTATCTATCTATCTATCTATCTACACATCAGACTGCATGAGAGTACAGCTTCTCTCTTTTTTTTTTTTTTACATTTTGAATCCACCACTTTCATCCATGTCAGTTTGAAACTGTTCTGTCTGTTCTGAATCTGTGGCTTCAGTACTACCACTGGCAGCTGACAGATGTTTTCTGGTTGGTAATTTTAAATCAAACTATTTTTTTTTTCACTTCCACACAGCGATTTTGTGTTGATTCAGCATTAACCGCACCCTATGAGTCACTCCATCTTGGCAAAGATCTATTTTTTCCCACTAACTGTACTGGTTTCTCACAATTAGCGTGCTAATTCTGTATTGAGGGTAAAAACAAATACAATCAGGCGAGTCTCCTTAAGTTCACTGCTCTCTTTCTTGCCATACAAAGATGTAACAGTGAGCTCACGTGCTGAATGATGAGTGCACTCCAGATAAATACCAGTCATGTCTAGGTGGAAGCAGTCTGTGGTCCAGGGGGACGTTATCCATTAACCCTGACCCAGCGCTCACTGTCTGGCTATCTACTCTCCCTGCTATCCTTCTTCTCACATCAGCCCATCCCCCATCCATCCATTAGTGCTGGCAAAAAAAAAGATCTTTACTGATACTTTTCTGTACTTGGTATGTTCCGGGTCTGCACTGATATCTACTTTTTCCAGGAAATACCCACAGCCATTGTCCCATGAGTCCAACACTGACAGAAGGCCTCACCCTCTCTCACCTACTAACTGCTGGTAACGGAAATGGGAGCCCTTGAACCCTTAAACGATGTTACACACTCACTCAGTGCTGTGTGACAAAGTTTAGCTTGCTTAAAGCAGGTAATGACTGACACCCGTACCCGCATGCTCAATTCAATCTGACCGGCACATACTTTCTCCCCTTGAGACTTCCTCTACATACCCAACTGCTACTCCTATTCCTACCTGTCAAGAGTGTCGAGACTCACTGCTGCAGTTTGGATGACAGACTACTTGAAGCGCAATTCAGTTTTAATATATGTTTTGCTGCTTTCGATGCTTTAAAGGGGGATGCCAGAAATTTCACACATCAAAGTCTGTTTACATGTGATGGGGAATATTACTGCATACATAGAAAGATGTATACAACCTTTAGTGGCTCCAGAGGTTTGACAGTGAACAAGATCTGAACAAAGTGAGCTTACCAGATCTCCTACTCATCATCTATGCTGCTGCTGCTGGCTCCATCAGCCACTCCTAGCACAATCTCACGCTGGTTATCGTCTGACTGATTTTGCTTCATGGGGTCAGCGGTCTGCCAGCTTCCAGCGTAGCTTGCAGATACATGGATAAGGGTTGTACAGACTGAGACTTCATCATCGCTCTCGTTACGACACATTTCTTCTAATCTCTAAAAACAGATATCTGCATATGAATGCAATAAAAAGCTAAATCACCATCAGACGATAGCCGATGGGTTCTGAGATTACATTTTGCTCTCCAAAGTGTGCTCAAATGACTACAAATGAAAACCAGAACTGCACAAAGGGTAATGTAAATGGATTGTACTTATATAGCGCCTACTAGTCTTCCAACCACTCAAGGTGCTTTTACACTACATATCTCATTCATACACATTCATACACTGATGGCATTAGCTGCCACGCAAGGTGCCAACTGCTCATCAGTTTTATGAGGTAACCATTCATATGCATTCACACACCGATGGCGCAGCCTTCTGGAGCAATTTGGGGTTCAGTATGTTGCCCCACTTCAACGTGCAGACTGGAGGAGCTGGGGATCAAACCGCCAATCACCTGATTAGTGGACGACCCGCTCTACCTCCTGATCCACAGCTGCTGCATGTAGGCACCAGATTTCAAAGGAAGAAGAATGCTTTGAATTTAAAGAAAAGTCTTCTGCTGCATTGATTTTGATCCTTTTTCGAACATGACTGACAATGTTCGAGGTGTGCAATATTTATTTCTGCTACTGTTACGATATAACATAGATAGACATTCTGACATTCTTCAAACATGCTGTGCGCCCACAGTATCTCCACTGGTGAAGCAAGTCAAAATATTGGCATATTTATCTCATATTTATATGACAGATACATAGATACATGTCAGAAATGTGACTTTTGTGTTTCATAGCGGGTTCTGCAGAGACTGTAGCTGCTAGTTCACATCCTGTCAATGTTGAACTTTTGAACATGATTTATTCATAAGTTGCATTTCAATTCAATAATTCTGAGTGTTTATATTATCAGTTGCATTATACAGTGTGTTCCCATGATCCTCATTTGTTTTTATTTAGCCTTTTTTCTTTATGCACCCAGTCACCATACCAGTCATCCAGCTTTCCCCCAATAGGAATTATTAAACATTCATCCAGTCTACTCCGATCCAACCCGTGTATCCATGCTCGCCTCCGTCTCTGTCACCCCTCCCTTCCTGTTTCTGTCTTTCACCCTTTTTTCTCTTGTCTTCATCCGCCCCCCTCTTCCTTCTATCATACTTCTATGTTTGCCTCTTTTCTCCGACACACTGCACCTCACTGCTCCATCTCTCCTTATTACCCTCTGCATTTATTCAATACTCTTATTCCTTTCCCGCCCTCGCTCTCTCACACACACCTCCTGTTTTATGAGGACATGCACTTAAGGGAATCACTTTCTCAGACCATTTATAAAGTCCACCCCACCCCACCCCCACTCTTTAAACTCTACCACCACCACCACCACCCAGCCGACTCACATCGTATACACAGTTTACAGAATATGCTAGAAGACAACAGTAGTTGAGGTTTGAGGTGGTTCATGGGTGTCAGTGTTTGCATAACAGTTTTGATGTCAGATGGTTTAAATGGTGGAATGCTCCCTCCAGGTTGGGAGCGAGTTGCTGCCCCAAGTGAAGTATCTCGGGGGTCTTGTTCACGAGTGATGGGAAAATGGAGCGTGAGATGGGCCGGCGGGTCGGTACAGCGTCTGCAGTACTGCGGACATTGTACCAGACTGTTGTGGGTATCAGGGAGCTGAGCCAGAAGGCAAAGCTCTCAATTTGGCAGTCCATCTTTGTTCCAATGTTCACCAATGGTCATGAGCTTTGAGTAGTGACCGAAAGAATGAGATCGTGGATACAAGTGGCTCCACCGGGTGGCCGGGCTCAGCCTTAGGGTAGGGTAAGGAGCTCGGACATCTAGATCAGAGGAAGGAAATTGATGGATTTAAGTCTGTGATTTGATTTTTTTTAGGCCTAAATGTTGGTAATGGTTTGAACACTATTTACATACATTTACGTAAAGAAAATATTTGTAACTTTTTTGCATACATCATAAATTAGGTACTGCCCAGCATATTTTATTCAAGCCCAGGAACAATTTTCCACATTTTAATAATCTGTAGATCAACAACAACACTGGAGTGTATCTAACACTACAAGTTAAATAAACTTGTGTTAGGTAAAAGGTTATCCAATGTAACTAGCCAGGTTACTGATTGTTAAGTTCGGCTACACCCATGTGTAAACAGTCCCGTTGTTGTGACATGCTAATCATATATAATGTCACAGCACTTGTATCTGCAGTGTGCAGGTTTTACTGCCATCTAGCAGTGTAATGGGTGACTGCAACCCCCTCACCTCACCCTCTCCTTCCTAACATGGAGGAGAAACTACAGTGGCTGTGAAATATGTGCAAAAACTAGAGCCACTTTGGAAGAGGGCAGTGTCATCTGCAAATACAAGCTCATTCTAAGGTAACAGAAGCATAATAATTCTTATTTTCATGTAATTATACACTAATGAAAACATATTGCAACTAAATCTGACACACTGGACCTTTAAGTTAACATGTTACTTAGATTTCTGTGATTCTATTATCTATTCTGTAGCCACATGACTTACTTATGACTATACATACAAACATTTTTCTCTGTGGTATTATATTTGAAGTGACTTTTTCCCACAAAGGCCATGCATGAAGCTTTCCCTGCCAGTTCACTGGGTAGCTTCAGCCAAATACAACAGCAGGAATGGTATGTGCATTCCATCTGCAGTCTGTAATTTAAGGGATTTATATGACAATGTCTATTTGAATCCCAGTGAGGCTGAACAGCCGTGTATGTATTTATAGCGCTCCTGTAGCTGGATCTGTGAGTACTGATGATCTGATCATCTTCAGGAAGCATCTGTCAATAAAAGGGAACATTGGGGAGTAGAGTTCATTGGAAAATGTTTCATGGTGCAGCTGTGAACATCTGCAAAATGGTTGTAGCAGACAGATATCCAAAACTACAATATGTACTTTTGATTTTATTGGATTAAACTCTATTTATGATTGATATGATAATACACTAACAACACAAGTTGTGTTGTAGTATTATTTAATCATTTAACTTACAGTGTAATGTGGGTATCACCAAAACACACTTTCTGGGGGGGCTCAAGGCTCTTTAAAGCTGAAATCTATGATTTCTATTATTTTATATATGTTACAGATGATTATGATTATGGACATTAGATGTTAGCACTCAGACACCAGATTACTATAATGATTGTCTGAGTAACATTACAAGAAACATGGATACATGCCTTTACTTGCACCTTGGGCTTGCATGTATTGATGTTATCTCTTCTTCTGACCTTCCTGTGCACTTGCTACACCTTCACTGGGAGACCTTGGCAGATTTGGACTGCTCACTTAAATTTTTCTTTTTTCAAATAACCAGTAGATAGTAAAAGATCCTGACCTCAGTGTGTGTACATGCTGTAGAAACCTGCACAGGGCTGCTTTGTGAAGTCAACAGTAGCACCATTGTCATTGTTTTCATGGAAATATACAAGCCTGGGGGCACACTGGCTGTTTTCTTAGCCTCAGAATTAGTCTTTACACAACCAGCACTAATTGTTAGCGAATATAAACAGCTGCTGACTGAATCATTTTGGTGTTTGGGAAGTTTTGGATTCATGCAGTTAAAGTTTAAAGTCCCATAACAAAGAAAACACAAACTCATACACTGGATGTACCTCGAGCAAAATAGTTGTTTAGTTGTAAGTAAGTATGACCCAGGAATCATTATATCAGTATTATGTTTTTATTTTTTATTTATACATTAAAACTCGGGTGTAAACGTTCGAAAATAAAATCTGTGCAAGAAATTTTGCTGCATAATCAGAATTTTTTTTCCTCCTCTCTCTTCATTAGCTAATAATATGAATATTTCCTGAGCTGTCTGTCACAAGAAGATATTGTTTACTGTAAACAGTGTCCTTTGCAAGCAGAAAAAACAGCAACCTATTTATGAGTGACTCCTTTTCAATTTGTTGATTTGTTATTATATAAATATTGATTATAGCTGCTTTAGAAATGTTCTCTGCGTAGGAAGATGGTAAAAACAAACACATGAGTACATGAAGATCACCAGACTTTTACACAAGATTTGAACTTCATTTATTTATTGCAGCCTCATATGCTTCATATTTTAAAAATATGTCACCTCTTTCACCTCACACATTTGAGTCTGTCTGAACTTTGACCTGCAGACTTACTAAGCCAGAGAAAGGATGGGCGTGACCTCTCACTCTGGAAGTATTGATTGTTTCTATCCTAGTCTATGATTGCATGCAGAAAAATATAGCACTGCGTGGCTGACATATACACTTACATAGAAACATTGATTTGCACTTTGTGGTGAGTACATATGGTGAGAGGTATTATATACCTGGAGGACTGGTCCAAAGGGACTGGAGGATCTGGAGGTTCAGGAATGAGTGGAGGGACTGGAGAATCCAGAGGATCCAGAGAGACGAGGAACTGGAGGATCCAGTTGGACTGGAGGATGCAGACTAATTCAATACAAGTCCTTTTGTCAACAGTAAATTACATACATATGTGCAGGTAAATTAATTTACAAATCAGCCTCAATAATAATATTTATATGTTCAATATAGAAAGCCAGAGTAAATCCTGAACCTGAATGAGGGAAACATTTAAAATCCCACTGACATTTGTAATTAGTTAATAACTAAACATCCAGTCTTGGAACAGAGCTTGTACAATGTTTTGTGGTTCACTTCATACAACAAACGACAAATCTACTGTCATTGTTGTGTTTATCCAATGTGCTTTTAGCTGCCCTTTAACAAACACTATTTTCCATAAGCCAATCAACAGAAGAGACGTTTCATGAGCGAATCGGGTGGCCACAGGTAGCTCAGATCAGAACGGCAACTTCTGTTGCTGTGGAGTGAAACTAATGCAGAAGTTCTAAAAGCTGCAGTTCTTTGAACAGCCACTTGAGGCTGGCTACAGAAAGAGTCAACCTCCATAAGCCTCCATATTAAAATGTCAAACTACACGGCAGAAATGTGCAACGGTTATGTTTGAGACGTGTTTTTTTGGTTCCTTCCAGAATTTGAGGGTGGACTTACTCTTAAAAGGTGCACTGTGGAGTTTTCCTGCAAACAAACAAACGTTGCATTGAATGTGTGAATGAAACGCACCGTGTTCCTTCCTCATTAGACATTTACAACACAGCGCTGCATTTCTGTTAGTTAGCATGCATGTCTTCTTGTCTTCCTTCCCTATCTGTTGCTGATGCCAAGTTATGGTTTTTGCATGCTACCACCTGTCATTCAGTGAAATGTAAAGCATGACATCTACTGACGTGACGTCTACTGCATTACCAATGCACGATACAAACAAAATGGAACCTCCTCGTGAAAAAAAAGAAAGTGTTAATGGTGGTCAAAAATGTCATGAGGCACTTTGTTTAGAAGCATTGTTTCCATCTGCCTATTCCTGTGAGACATGTTGGCCTAAAGTGACCTCAGCCTTCCTCCTCCTCTCCCTCCTCCTCCTCCTCCTCACCCTCTCCAGTCAGCAATTCATTATCTGACCTAACCAAGCACACAAGCCCTGATTCATTTTTCTCCTTCTCTCTCTCTCTGCTAAACCTCCCCACCCCCTCCGTCCTCCTCCATCCCCACGCCTGCCTGCCTGTAATTGTTGATTGTCCTTTCCAGTTTATGCCTGCAGCAGGCTCACGTGGGCACCCGCACAAACACACACACACACACACTGATTCTTTATCTTTTTATAGCTCTGTCTTGTTAGGCAGTGAAAGCAGATTTCTCCCCAATGAACAGTAAGCATCTCCTGGAGCCAAAAAGTGCTCTGTGTTATATAACAAGGGACTTAAAACTATGTCACAAAAGTATGAACAGTTCATTTTAACTCCATCCCCAGCTCCGGTCTTATTATTGATGTTCTCTTAAGATGAAATACACGTTAATGTTCTGGTTATTTGCTCTTTTAGATTTCCTTTGCGAGACCGTTATGAAACTGCTGAGAGGAAGCCGTGGTTTTGGTCTGCCAGGGTTTATTTATAACAACTCAAGCCCAAAAGTACAAGGTGTATTCTCATCTGCTGGGCTATGAATAAACACTGCTGCTGCCTGTGTAAAAAAACTTGACATCCACTAAAGCCAGATGAGGCAGCTGAGTTTAGCCAGCTCATGCAAAGAGTCCACACACATAAATAAGTCTGTATGTTCCTGTTTTTCTAAGAGAATGAGAGAGTACATATACCGACTATCAATACATAGTAGAGGGCTGCATTGGCATTGGGTCCTGCTGGGTCCCACGGGACCCAACTCAAATCTCGCGGGAGCGGGCGGTATGAACTTTGCTGCGGGCGGGAGCGGGCGGCTTACAAAAAACACTGCGGGATCGGGATGTAGCCTAGCGACAGGATGTCAATAAATGATGTGGAAAGGAAGCTCAAAGAAGGTCTTTACAGCACAAAGACAAAGCAGCAAGGCAAGTTAATAGCCTATAAAATGACGTGTTTTCTCCTGCGGGACAGGAGAAGACACAAAATCAATGCATTTCTATTATTGTGCGGGCATAAATTCTCAAAGTTTTGCGGGTGCGGGCGGGAGTGGACATACACATTGCGGGAGCGGGCGGGAGTGTAACACACACATTGCGGGTGCGGGCGGTAATGGTCAGAAATTCAGCGGGAGCGGGCGGGAGCAGGATGAAGAAAACAGTCCCGTGCAGGACTCTAATACATAGTCAGACCGGGTGTACACACTGGAAATAACATAAATTCATAATAACTCCAAATTTGTAGAGGTCTGGTCTAGCCATTTCCGAGACACTAAACCTAAAAATCAAACCCTGTTTGAACAGAGCTATGGACCAGCAGACTGTTAATGGTTTAAAGGAGCACTGTGTGGGATTTAGTGACATCTAGTGGTGTAGTTGTGGATTGCGACCAGCTCGATTCATCCATGCAAAAAAAAAAAAAAAAGAAAAACATGAAAAACCAGTGTTTGTTTGTCCATTATTGGCCACTATAGAGACATGGGGTACAATCGAGTAGTCAAAAAAAAAAAAAATAGCTCCTGTCCTTTCCTAACCACTTTTCCTTGACCTCAATGGAAAGGTCAAGGGAAGATGTGAAGGAGAGGTCATAAGGAGTTAGGAGAAGATGACCTCAGAGAATCCGACTGCACTTACACTACGTCATCACGCGACGGCGAATGTTATTGACGTGATCTGTGGTAAAACTACGAAGTCCAGAAGATGGACTACAAAATGCTCATCTGAGATACTTACCAGATACTCCCCGTGTGCTCTGACCGTGTTGTTTCATGCAGCAAATATAAACGTGGACAACCCGGTGAAAAATCTGACTTCATATCAACGTCAGAATTGAAATAATAAATGAATATTGTCCACCTGTCACAGAAGTCAAATGAAGTGTTTGTTACGCTGGTATGGTCGCTCACCCTCCTGTCCACTCATATAACATATTAGCAAGTTATGGCAAAGATATGATCTGCAGGACGCTGGATGTCACAGTTACAAACAGTTTTTACTGTGTGTGTGAATGCAGCTCCACAGTCAACAACAGAACACACTTCATGTTCAAAGTTTTTACATCACGTCAACACGTATGGTCATAAGCTCTCTCTGCTGCAGTCTGCATCACACTGTTTGAATAAAATGATTTTTTTATGTCTGGTTGTGAATGACTGAACGGTGCGTTGAATTGATAATTAATACTTCCGGGTCATTTCACTCAGTGAGGGAGGTTCATGAGCAGAATAGATTATTCAACCGCACCCATGGTTCAAGATGGCGGACTCCATGGACCCGGCGGTGCCTGTAGATATAAAAAGTTTCTAAAAAAACGTAACAATAACATAAATTTCAGGTGATTAAACATCACTAAAAACAGTTATTATATTTTATTTTAGCACACTAAACCTGACGCTCTGGACCTGAAGATTCAGATTATTCCCCCACCTTAAAATCTTGTTTCTGCTAACCTCTAGTGGTTGACCTTGCTGCAGCGATGTAGAGGTGTACTCCACAGACATCGTGACATCACTACTGGGTGTGGTAAGCACACTTCTGACCACACCCAACCGCACACAGACGTGAAACATGGCTGAGAGGTGGAATGAAACTCTGCTTCTCAGCCTGGTGTTAAGTTACTCTTTGCACAGCTTGTTCTTTTTATCTTCTCATAGTGAAAACGGAGCCTCGCAGTTCAAGCAGGTGTGGAAGTGGCTTTATTGTCCAACGTGTTCTCACTCCAGACTACTCAAATGGAGCAGCTTTGTCACTGAACTTCAGAATATGACGCTGTAGGTAGTCACGGTGTCATAGTGTCATTTCTGGACACACAGGGTCAAGTTAGTAAAAACACTGCGTCACACTTTGGTTAGGTTCAGGTACAAAAAGTTTAACATTTAAGAAAATTACTCATCTATTCACCCTTTATAACACATCACCTGACTTTGACGGCATATTCAATGTACATATAGATAAACTTGCTCATTTACAGCAGCCTGTAAACCATTCGTGTTTTTTACATGAATGGAGAGGGCAAATAGTTTCAAGACAAAAGCAAAGAGAAGTGTGGATAAAGGACGTCCTTGGCTTGTTCATTGTTTTGGTTGAAGCAACGTTTTAAACTCTCCAGTTTCAGCAGCAGACTACACCCTTTTTGTACTTGCTGCCGTAGGAAAGTAATGATTTATTCCAAGGTCAAAAGAAACTATTCATTTAAACAGCTTTAAAAAAAACAACACTTTTACATGACATGACATTCTTCTGTTTAATTTACCTGTAAGTGGCTAATGCATTCAACCCATGCAGTTATTAAAAACACACAACGTGGAGACAAATCGCTTCTAATTAGCCTCTTCAACAACTGACTGTATGTTTGGTGACAAATATGAACCTTGACACTGTTGAGTAATGCTGCACTGTGTGTCGTGTTTGGAACATATTGAATATATGCATTGTTCAGATCATTCGTATTTTCATACAAATATGCCTGAATACATAACTGCCATATTGCATTTTCATACTCAAAGAAGAAACACGTGAATCCAAGCTGACTGCAGCCTCTGATCTCTTTCTGCAGCCACCCTCCAAGGCTACAGCAGTGACACTGAAGAGAAACAAGAGCGAGAGAGAGAACAGAAACTGCTGGCTTTACTCAAAAAGTTCATCAAATTACTTCAGTATCATTCTCTCTTTCTGCTCTCCCCTCCTCCTCCGACATCGATATCCACCCCCCCCACCCCACCCTTGGGAAAAATGGCGGGGGAGTGTAGATTATAGCTTATCCCTGCTCTGCTCCACTCTGCATTGCCTCGCTCTGACAGCAAAGCCCTTTCACCTAGATTCACTGAGAGTCTGCCTGCCTAACCACACACACATACACGCACGCACACACACACACACACACACACACACACACACACACACACACACACACACACACACACACACACACACACAGACACAGTCTGCCTGCCTGGTCTTGTCATGCAGAGTGCAGCAGTGCTCTGCAGTCTGACATGGCTCCCTACAGGAGGGAAGTATTTACCATCTGTCTGCATTTACATTCTCTCTATCTCTTCTCTTTTACCCTTGTCTTTCTTTTCTCTCCTTCAGCTCACCCTCTCTCTCAAAAATAGATACGAGGAGAGTAAAAGAAAGCAGAGGAGCAGAGAGAGATGGAGGAAAGGCTGTAGGAGGAGACCAGATGAAGTGAAAGGAGGGGAGCTGCAGAGAGCCGTGTGCCACATTTGGCTGTTGCATAAGTAAAATGAAGATTATTTAAATTCCAGGATTATACTCACGTATGGAGCCAATATTCTCTCATCTCCCTCTTCATTTGCCAAAAGTCTTTAAAAATCTAGTTTAAAATGTATTTTAAAATGTGTGTGTGTGTGTGTGTGTGTGTGTATATATATATATATATATATATATATATATATATATATATATATATATATATATATATATATATATATGTATGTATGAACAACATGAAATTAGTGTAATTAGACTCAGATGAGTGCTGTTATGAGTGCAGATGAGTGTCAAAAAATGCAATCATAATTATGATTACTTAGTTCTGCCAAACAACATTGTAATTTTGTAATTTATTTAAATAAGAATTGCAGCTATACCATCTCAGAAGTTTTAACTTGATAATAATAATACATTATGAATTAAGATATAATCAGATTACACAGCAGTCCGATTTGTTAGATTTTCATGCAAGTAGAAAATCTGAATTGTGAATTTTTTTTACATGATATGAAATTTGTAGCTGATATTTTATGTTTTTTATTTTTTGTTTTTTTTCCTTGAATTTGGGTTTATCTGCCACAGCTACAATCAAAGTATATTTGGTGGGTCTTTAAACCTGCATGAACTGATTGTTTTGACCACTTGGGGGCAGCAGAATCAAATAGCAAACACACGTTATCACCTATTAAGCACTAACTTGCTAGCAAACAGTTGTTTTTTTTTTTTACATATTGCACGGAGTTGTTTTTCTTGCCACGTATGTAATCCAGTATTTATTATGCTTTTAGCACTGGTTTGGTCTCCACCAACTCCAAAGAAAAAAAAGTAGCTCGTCACTAGCTCGTCACTAGAGTCTGCCTGTTGTTTGGTGCTGGGCAGGTAACATAAAGTGGGTATATCTGACCTTTTTGTTACTAAACAGCTCTATGCTGTGGAAATGAAGCACTTTTTTTTAACTATTTATTTATTTTTATAGGAACAGTGCTCAATTAAAAGTAATTCCGCTAGTTAGCTAAGTTAGCTAAGTTAGCTAACAGCTTATTTGCATCTGCTGTGCAATAAATCCACAAAGCAACACAGAGATGAAATGTTGGGTGATCATTTTCTGTGGATTTCTGTGGAAGTCTAATGGTTTTGGGGCAAAAATAAATAAGAAAAGAAAGAAAAAGGCTTAAATATAACATTCTTCACAGACTTTCAAACAACAGTAAAACCATCATGTATGAAAATATATTTACACAACATTTGAATGAACGGGTTTCTTAGAGTGTTTGGATTTGGTAAATTTGGACTTGATGACTTGTTGACTTAAACTTCTGGCAAGTCATGCAGTACCTATAAACACTCACTGGTTAGTTGCACCCTTCAGCACTAGAGTACATGCCAAGTGCATCTTGTGCCTTTCATCTTTAGATAAAAGCATCAAGTATAAGTCAGTCAATGAAGTCAATGAATACCAACACCTTGCCCATGCCCATACATGTGTCTTCTTGCTGCTCGAGGTGAATGTTTACTCTTCTGAACATGAAGCACTTTTAGGTGTATTTGAAGGTTTCACTGCGGTGCCTCTCGGTCTCTGCTAATTGGATTCTGTGTTGGTTCTTTGTGCTCTTCCTTTCTTCTATTTGGACTGATGAAAGTCAGCGTGTAATTTCTACCACAGAGAGCTCTGTCTCTGGTCTGCTGTTGTGCAGATCAGAGTCTCCTGAAGCCTCTGAAGAATACTTACAGTGCATGTACCTACAGTAAATTAGATCCAATATACTGGATATGTATAACTGTATAACACTAATTCTCACAAAGAGTCTGTAGCCTTTAATTCCCACAAAAATATGATAACACTCAATTTATTGATAAAAAACTGATTAAACAGTTGAACAGTGTTCATTCATTACATCCAACCATAAAAAGTGCCAAAACAGCATATTGACAATGTTGCTATTCGTGGCACCTTATCAACAGAGGAAGAAATGTACAGTTTCTGAATGTGACTGTCAAGAAAATGTCTTCAATTCAAAGCAGCTCGTCCCCTCTACAGCATGAATGTGCTCAGAAAATTTCATTTAATGGCAATCTGCCTTTTAGATTACGAGATATCTTGAAAGTGAAAAGTTGACATTTGGAGGGGTTCATCCTCTGAGGAGCATGGATGCGTTCAATGAATTAGTGTCAATCTACCTAAAAGACATTCTGATCTCTTATACAAGTCTAGCATATGCAGTGTAACCTCTGGTGACCGTGAATGGCCACATATTCAAACTACACTGATGCCCATAAAGTGGAATCAAATATTTTTACCTCTTCTCATGAAATGATTGTGACAATGTGATTTATTCTTGACAGATGAAGTGTATCTTCTCAAAACTTCATTGATCAATTAATTGAAATGAAATATCAACAAAATAAGGTATCATCCTCTGGGGAATAGCACATTTCATATCACTCTGGACAGCTGTTGCCCCAGATACAATTTTTAGAATCACTGACGAACTGAATTTGGTTACCCTTTGTTTGTTTGTGATGGAGTCTACTAACACAACTAACCCAGCACAAACAGCGTTAGTTAGAAACTATCCGGTGAACACAATGGAGCATTTCGCAGCTAAAAAAAAAACTTACCTCAGAAATTGCTGAAGGAAAAAACCAGAGCCAAATCGAGGCAGAATATTGGACTTTCTCATGTCTACAAATGATTGCTAATGTTGCTCTGTCATATGATGGATGCGTAAAAATGCTGTTCAAAGGGTCACGTTTAACTTTCAGTTAACAACAGTCTTGAGGTTACATCTCATTGTGCTGCACCCAAGGGGCCAAAAAGAACCAGTGAATGTTGGTGTGACCGTACTGTTCAAGAAATACATTAACAAAGATGTGTGAGACAAAATCCCCAACGTGCGTTCCATGTGTCAAAAAGCTCAAGTTAATAGGTGCATTGGTCGTTTAGTCAAACGGCAGCCTCCACAAACTTTTATTAAGTATGGCCCCAAGTCTGCAATATGCATGAACAGGTTGAAAAATTAATATAAGCAACCATCTAAATTCTGGGCGATGTTACCTGTGGCTGCACAGTGTGTCAGGTTCCGTGTTCCTGTACATAATAACCAAGTAGGACGGTGCAATTTGGAATAAATATCATGTTTTCTCCTTCTTGTCTTCCAGCAGGGGAGCTGATTGTTAGCTCTGTCTTCATTAGGGCGCCTCAGGGTTGGCTGGGACTGAAATTAGACCGTGCTGATTTGGCCATCCTTCATAACTCTCTCCCTCTCCCACACACACACACACACACACACACACAGTGTATTTCAAGTATTTCATCCTGCTAACGCTTCCTGTCTGCAACTCAGAATATAGTGTGACTGCTTAGAATAGCTTCCAGCTCATATCTGTTATCACTCTCATTCACTCTCAACCTTTCTGTGTTATGATGCAAATCGGCATCTTATCAATATACTAATGAGAGCACACTGCACACACTGAAGAATATAAACAGAAAGATCACATTAACAAGTAAAGTACCCAATTCTCCATGCGTGCAAACTCGTTTTAGTTGTAGCAGCAGTAGCATTAACAGAAATGGTAGTAGCTACAGTAGCAGAAATAGTAGAGGTGGTAGATTTGATTAGTATTATAAATTTGACACCAGAGTGCACCAATAACAGATTGTTACTCATTGTGGTGATTGTGAAGGCTGACTACAGCAGACTGGCTTCAGTACACATACACCACCAAGTCCAAAGCCACATTTCAACCACCTCCAGGCTCCGTATGGAAAAACTGCTGAGACACTGCATCATTATTCTGTGTCAGCCACGACGACATGAACCTTTAACAGCAACTCTGTTGCTGATGTTTTAAAATGTGCAGCAGCATTTTTATGACCAGCGTTCATTGTTGTTGCCCTTCAAAAGTCAGACTTAATCATCCTGATTCATTTATGCAGGAAGCAAAGAGAGACAAATACTTTTTATTACTCATCTAACGTTGGTTTCTGGTAAGTCTTGGCTTTAGTCAGCCAGTAAACGACCTGAAGGCAAGGTTACTGTAATGAATGTGTGAAGAGGCAGAGGTGATAAATAAAATGGTCCTGATTTTATTTATTATCAGTTTTGTTGCCGAGTGTTAGCTGAGAAGATTCTCAGTGCTCATTAATCCGTCTATGAAGCTGGAGCCAGCTAGCTTAGCATAGTCGTTTAGATAACTGAAATTTCAGTGCATAACCATTGGATTTACAAGTTTTTGCACAGATTGAGCAAACTTGTTTCAATTTTGTAGCCTTTGAACAGAGATACTGTTTCCTTGTTTCCAGTTGTAATGCTAAGCTAAAGCTAACCAGCAGCGCTTAGCGGCTGTAGCCTAATATTTACCATTGTGGTATCAATTTTCTCATCTTAGGCGTATTTGATTATATAATTATATTTCTATGGTCAGTATTTATTCATTCAGACATATTAGGATTATTACAATCACTATGGTTGTACCAGAATATATGGTCATTAAACTAAATGGAATCATTCAGGCAAACCTTGATAAAGACAGTGATGATCAAATACAATGTTTAACTGTCAGTTATCTTAATTGGGACAAGTCAGCAGAACTGATCAAGTACTGAGGCTGATGGGAATGTCTTGATTTAGTTTTAGTTTAGTCATGTACCAAAGTTTTGAACAAATTAAAATCTTTACCTTATGACAGTGTTAAATTAATATAGTTCATCCTCAAGGGGGGAATTGAAGGTCTAAACCAAATTTTATGGCAATCCATCCAGCAGTTATTGAGGCATTTCACTACAAAAACAATAAGTGTCATTTTCATGGTGGCACTGGAGGAAAAGTCAGGAGTTGGGTAAGTCAGTATGATTCACGCACCATAAATATATAATATATTTACAACAAGATCATCAAAATTCTAACAGTTCACCCTGAGGGGAACATGAATATCTGTGGCAAATTTAATGTCAATCCATCCAACAGTAGATCTTGAAATAGTGGTGAAACAACCATACCATCTGCGCTGCAATTACCAAGGTTAGAGGTGAACGTTTGTGACTTGTTGATGTTATTGCAGTTCTCACTACATAGATTACTCAACAGAGGTGTGTTTTATACATGTAAGCCCCTTGTTGACTGACGGTTACATCCTGCATCTTTCCTCTCTCTCTTCCTATCTGCTTAATAAGAAATAAGAGCTAAAAGAGGTCAAGACAACAAGCTTCACGCACATGATGGATAGGTTCGTATAAAACTGTACATGTGAAATAATGTGTGCGAAATGTTCTGCCATCACATATTCAGACTGGTTATGATATAAACTGACACATAGATCATCTCTTATTGAATCTTTAAGATGAATCTTTAAGTTGGTCAAAGTTGGTGTGTAGTATGTAAACAGGAATGAAGGTGTATGTTGCTTTACTTGGCCAATAAAGGAGGTTCTTATTGTGACTCTGCATTTGCTTTGTCCTCGATGATTCTCCATGCCACTCCAATTTCAATGTCTAACATTTAACATATAATGATTTCATATTCATACTGCACTTCTCAAGGCTTTAGTGGTAGTAAAACATAATCCATGTATCAGTGCTCTTCATGCAACTATTTTTAAAATGGCCCTGGAGCAGATGTGGTGAAAAGAACTAAAATGTGAACTATACACGTATACATGTTTTTGATCCCTTTGATTTTCCTAGAAATGGCACCTTCATTCACAGCGAAGGTTGCTATAGTGTTGCCAAGGAAACTCAGGATATGTCTGTTATTGGCTCAGCTGTATCTAGGCAGCCTATATTCATACACACACACACACACACACACACACACACAGCAACATAATAATGCTCTCCTTACACAAACACTGCACACTGTGGTAGAAAATTGCCAAAATCCACAGGTCAGTTCAATTTGTTCTGGTGGTATCACACATTCAATACATTTCTTACACAATAAGAAGAGACTACGGACACACCAGTGCCTTATTTATTATTTTATATTTCTATTTTCAATTCAAAGTCTAATATTTAGAATAAAAATGTAGTTCTGCCTGATCACATTGGGTCTCAGGAGCAAAATAAAAGCAGGTTTATGGCTAAAAAGATGGACCAGTCATCTCATCATATTTTGACTAAAGCATGAGTTGGTGTGCACTGAAGTGAGAGTCATGTTAAAGGTCTAATATACAAATGTACATACTGTGAATGTATCAACATCTTAACACTGGAGAGGAGAGATTTTCAACAACATGAAGCAGAAAGGGTTTTTGGTGAAGCCTTAAAAAAACAGACAGCCTGCTGATCTCCGTTGTAATGAAGCACTCCTGCTCTGTGGTGCTGCTTAAATGAAAGTGCATGGGTGCCATTTACTGTGTATCCTGTTGTTAGATTCACATCAGCGGCGGTTTACAGGGAGTATTTCTTCTGAGCAGATGAGGAGAAAATCTGTGATTTGAGGCAGTAAACAGTGAGCGGTGTTCTGTGGCACTTTATGCAAACAGAGAAATTATGAAGCTGGAATGAAAACTGGTGGGAAATCCTCAAGAAAATAAGTTGTACTCGTAATGTACGCGTCTACACTAACCAACTCTTAACATGGATCACATTCACCTCCAACAACCACCAAGCACAAACCAATCAGGAAACCTTCTGGAAGTCTGTGGTATGTATGATTTAGAGATACTGTACATTGGCTAACCATATTTATAATCATATTTATTTATTAAATGTTTGTCCAAATCATTTCAAGGTTCAAATTTTGGTGCATGTTGTTTAACCCATATAAATGAGTGCACAAGAAGAGAAACAAAAATGGTTTGACATTACACTTAAAATGAAAATAACGCCTAAAGGCAAAATATTAGCATCACAGACAGAGGCCAAGAGATGGCAGATATTATTTTCAAATCAATTCATGGCTGCCGTCACCTGCGAGGTGTTGACGTGTGCCGCAGGTTATTATTTCAGAAGGAAACAGCAAAAACAATTATGATCCCAGCACCTGAAATAGCTGTTCTGCTCCAAACATCAGATCACATCTCATCACAGAGCTGATTTCTCTCATTAAAGTGCTGTTTAATGAGCCAAACATGCCACATTGATGTCAGTTTGTTTATGTTGAACTGTTATAATTTACAGGATAATGCAATACATAGTATTAAAATTCCATAAAAAACAAATATAGTTTATGATATAGTAACGTGTGATACATCACTAAAGGTCCAGCGTGTCAGATTTATGAGGGTCTATTTACAGAATATGCCAGAAATGGAACATAATATTCATAGCCATGTTTTCATTAGTGTATAATCACCTGATAATAAGAATTTTCATGTTTCTGTAACCTTAGAATGAGACCTTTATATCTACAGAGTCTGCCATGTTGTTGTTTCTACAGTAGCCCTGAATGGAAAGTCTAAACACTGGCTGCAGATAGGACACGTTTCACTGCCTTTAAGTCCATTTGCTGATAATATCTTCATACTTTAGCCTGATAAAAAGCATGTGAGACGTGAGAGCATGACATCTGTACCAAGAGGCTGTTTGGAATGTCACGGATGACTCATTGGTTTTGAAAATTTGAAATTTTGTCCTGATCATAGTTATAGCCAGGGGATCATTGAAGTTATTAACAGTTCACAGCGAACATGAATGCCTGTGTCAAATTTGGGAGGGAACTGAAGATATTTCACTCAAAACCACAAATGTCAGCCTCATGGCTGCATTATAGAAAAAGTCAGGGAATCACAAAAGCCAACGGGCTTCATCCTCTGGGGATCATGAATGTCTGTGCAACATTTCATTGCGATCCAACAGTTGTTTTGTGTGTGGATCGACTGACAGACAAACCCTTATTGGTCTCTAGAGCTGCAAGTGTGGCTAACAAGACAAAGGGGCTAATTAATTCCATGTTGAATACTTTTTATGCCACACACTAAACCTTTGTCCTCCTTTTGTTTCTTTTTTTTTTCTTCAGAGTTCCTTGCTTCACTGATTTGGTTATTTTAAGCTTCATATTTATGTTTTTTGTGCCCTGTAGTGTCTTTGTGTGTTATACTGGATTTGTGCTGTGCTTGCTTTGACGTGGACTCCTGTGGAGAGCAAAAGCAGAAGGAGCCTGTTGAAAAAAATCCACTAGTTGAACCTGGAAGAGATGATGTGACATTTGTCTTTCTGTCTGGAGCAAAAGGTCAAACAAACTGAGTGAAAACTGAAACCAGAAGAGAAGACATTTCTCTATACCGTCTCTGCTTTTCTTTTTCCTACTGTATTGTGTACATTTATGAGATGACATTAAATTATACCTCTCATGACATTCTTTTTTAATTCCATCCTTGACTCTTGCTTCCTTTTTCCAGAGCTAGCCAATCATTTAGAGTTCTCATACCAATACTATAGCACTGATCGGGGAAACTGTTTTTTCTATTGGCAACTGTTCGTTCAGTGTTTTGCTCAAAGGCACCTCCACCGGGGCGTTGTTTAGCTCAGTTGGTAGAGCAGCCGCCCCATGCACAAAGGCTCAGTCCTTGCCTTGACCTGCGGCCCTTTGCTGCATGTCATTCCTCATCTTTCTCTGCCCACATTCCTGTCACTCTTCAGCTGCATTTATACAATAAAAAAGCTTGAAAAAGGCCAAAAAATATCTTAAAAAAAAAAAAAAGGCACCTCCACCAAGAGATATTGTTACGCATCAAAAGACCCGATGAAAGAGTACAACTGCTTATTCTCTTCTTCATGCCACATAACTGTCCTTGGATGATTTGTTTCAGGGCACATGGATCTTTCTTTTCAGAGCATACCAGTTCATCAGAGAAAAGCAAAACTGTATCGCAGCGCTTCCTCTCCTGCTGAGTGGCCCACTTGAATCCATTATGTGGATAATCTGCCTAATGAAGACGATTATCTCTCCTTATTTCTGCCTGTTGTGCTGTTTTCTGTCATTGAGTGTGAAGCTTTTATCAGGATCTCTCAACCTTTGTCTGTCACCGTTTCCTGCTTAAACCCTCCTCTGATGAGTTTGCTGCTCAAATAAACAGAATTTAATAATGATGCTGATGCACGGCTGAAAAAAACAGCTTTCAGAGTATGTTGAAAATATTTTTTCACATACTATTACTCAATCAGTACGTTTACATGCAGCAAAAAATTTGAATTTCTGATCGTATCAGATAATGACATGCATAAGACCGGATCACTTGTCTGAGTATACATGCTGTTCAGAGAATCGGATAAACGGCCGGAGCATGGCTGACTCCGTTACGCTATGTGGCACTGTAGCCCTCTCAACAAAGAGCCACGTCCGGTTGACCTCTACTTATCAGCAACAACAAACTATCTGACGGCATTCAAACAAAGATGGCGTAAGAGGAGATGGACGATGCTACAGTAGCGTACATTTCGTGCATTATTTTCCTCCAGCAACAACACCACTATTTAATACGACGTCTCCTTTCACTTCCGGGTGAAAGCCCCGGCGGAAATTCTTGAGCATGCGCAGAATGCAAAATCCGATTTAGATCCGATTGCTGAGTATACATGGCGTTAAAATTACTATTTTGGACATAGTTAAAAAACTATGAACGAATTATGTAGGTGTTCTTTTCCGATTTTGAGATGTGCGTTATGGTCCGAAGTAGGTCGGACTAAGGTGAACAAACCTATTTTTATTATTATTATTATTTATTATTTTTTCCCCTCGTCAATGATAAATTGAAGCAATAAAGGTTGAAATATGTGTCCAGTATGACTAGTAGTATTACAGGCTAATGTTAGCTCAGGTGAGCAAACTTTATTGATTCACCATTTGGCTGACTTTAGGACTTTTCTCTACTTGTGTTACTGTTACACTTGTATGTAAATTTCATCTCGACACAAGTAAAAAAACACGCACAGTACCTGGATGTATTATGAGAACTGGTTTGTGCCCAAAGGCTCTTTATATTTACTATATAGTGAGCTGTCTGCCATTTTATCAGAGGTTGGGATAGGATAGGCCCTTTAGTGTCTTTAGTGACCCACCCGTGCTCCTGAAACTACAAACAGCAGAGCAGTAAGCCGGACTGAATGGGCCGTCACACAGTCCTGTTAATGGTTTCACATCATTCTACTGGTCCATTGGTCAACAGGTGTGCAAGAAAATGCTGCAATCTACATGCAAATACCACTTACAGTAAAAAGAATGCGTGACATCACCCGTAGGTTTTATTTTATTTCTGCTGTGCTACAGAACATGGCCATTCGAGGAACTGCAGTTTTAGGCGCACTGGCATTGGCTTCAGTTCACAGCCACAGAAGTTGCCACTTGGCAAATACTGACAAGAAGACTGTTAAGATAGTGAACAAAGATGTAGGATTTAAAACTTTGCTATGTTTTATAGGAAAGAAATACATTCACACACACAGTGCTTGTGGTTGTGTTAAATATTCATTAAATTTTCATATTAAATGTTTAGATATTTATAGATATTTTGTTGTTTTTGTACTTGTTTGCCCAAAGCAATCTGTATTTTACTCAGGTAAAGACGTGTTTCTTACTTGCCTCTAGTTGCTGTGACTTACACATCAGAGAGGTAGGAATGAAGCGACTGACTGTAAAGTAAATAAATCTTTAATACATTATCTCATCCGTGAAGAATTTCTGCCTGAGTCATGTCAGATAGATATTCATTGTTTAACAAACAGCTCCCATGACCCCATGCTACTCACTACATCACTGAACTACATCTTTTGTTTTGATGCGAGCAGAAATTACATACTGTACAAACAAGAAAACCCCACAGGGCACCTTTAATACGTCAGTCTTATGGCCATATTCCATTTAGTCTGAGTCAGGATGTTTAACGATGATGTTTTTAACTCAAGAGAATCCTCTGACATGAAGAGAAATTCATCGTGCCACAGCAAAAATGACAGTCTTTATGTAATATGACATTTTTTATATTCAGTCAAGTCATCATAGTCTATTTGTAGAATACGAATATAACAGGAAATGTATGTGGCATGCTAGAATAGAAGATTCCCTCAGAATCTGAATATAACAAGAAATGTAGTCCCATGCCAAGGCAGTGCTTCTCAGTCGACTCTACAGCTATAACAGCGGTCCGCCTGTGAACACACGATGGAGTGGAAAGAAGGAACAGATTTGTTTGCATACAGAGGACTCATTAACTGCCCATCCTGGGCTTGAAGCATCACAGACAATCCCAGTCAAGTGCCAAATGAAAACCCAAGGCTCTCTTTAATATTCGCCTTCAGAGACAAATCTAAAATTGTGTCCTAATCTCCACAGCGCTTGGTAAAATGATGAGCTGTTACATAAAACAGAATCTGGAGCTATAAGGAGATCCCAGGGTTTGTGCTGAAGCCACACCAGCTCTGCCCGGATAATCTCGCCCCCTCGTATTAATGTGAGGATGCCGCAGAGAGGGCTGAGGGGGGTTACGATAGGGCACGGTGGATGGAAAGGAGGAGGAACTTGTTCATTTGCTTAAAGCTAAGATCACGCACACAGGTAATGTGGGGGTATCTCTGTCAGTCACACTTATTCAGCTTACACACACACACACACACACACACACACACACACACACACACACACAGTACTAAAAAGCTGTCAGAGCACTGCATACACAAAGGGATTCTCCTGTCAAAGAGAAGGGGTTGCTGAAACACCCGTAGAGATTTCTACTAATCTGCCCTTACAGATTTCAAATATTGTGTGTGTGTGTGTGTGTGTGTGTGTGTGTGTTTGTGTGTATTCATGAAGATGCAACAGAAAGCGCCTTGGGAAAGACCTTGTCACTTCCAGTTTGATGCTGATATTTCACATTCCTCCATCTGTGTGTGTGTGTGAGGATGTATATTTGGATGGATGTATTTGTGGTTACTGAGAGCAGGAACATTTGTAGTGTGTGTGTGTGTGTGTGTGTGTGTGTGTGTGTGTGTGTAAATACTTTGATCCTCAGAGCTCCCTAGAGTTAAGCTCTTCTCTGCCAGACTTCTGAAAACAGTCAGACCGTCACGGCA
Source organism: Sciaenops ocellatus (assembly GCA_033000465.1). Lineage (NCBI taxonomy): Eukaryota > Metazoa > Chordata > Actinopteri > Sciaenidae > Sciaenops > Sciaenops ocellatus. The sequence goes on along the minus strand of CP136882.1, from coordinate 28,866,137 downwards.
GCCTCTTTACTTTCGAGCTGCAGGAAAGAGAGGAACGGGTGGTGCAACGAAGATACAGGGCAAAGAGAGGGAGGGGGGTGGAGGAGGAGGGAGGAACTTTAGTGTCCCGCCAAAATAAATGTCGCATTGATAAGGAGTGCAAGCAATGTTAAAACTGATAAAGGCAAATTGGGTGTACAGTGGGTCACTAAAGGCCATTTTTGCTGAATGCCGTGGCGACAGGGAAGTCAGAGGTCACGGTCATACATATAACTCCCCAAGCTGCTGAGTGATGAGACTCACAACTCCACCTGCCTCTGGTCTACATTCAACACCACAGCCGCTCATACCAGGATTCCCCCGATGAAGTCACGCATGACAATCACATGCAAATGAGACACTACAGCTTTTAGTTTTGCATTGAACTGACATACATTCTAATCAGGACCCAAACATCGACTTGTGTTAACATTATACAGGTTACACATGAGAATGTGCAGCTAATTATGGTTGCAAAGTACTCTAATCACGTTCTTCACGAGTTCTTCCATATGCATTTAGACTCCATGTAACCTGAGCCCAAATAATCAATAAAATAAAATAATAAAATTGTGATGAAACTCATATGAGCAAAAAACACACATTAGCTAACAAGCTATTCCTGAAATTGTATTATGTATGAAATTAATTGCATGTCAGGCCTGTCTTATAAAAATATAAGCTATTTCTAATAAACACAATCATGTACATACACACACAGACAGCACATAGACTTCACTTGGTTACTTTGCAGATAAATAGTTTAAATATAAAACAGACAATAAACTTATGGAATATTATCAGTTGCTACACATTGAAGCCTTAAGCTTTACTGGAGCACCATAGATAAATGAAATGGAGTTACTCCATGTACCAACAAAGAAGTCACCGTCATGTGTACAGCTACGGAAAGTGATTGCTTCAACCTGGAAGGCGTGGGCCAATTGACCGAGCTTGATAGTTCAGCTAACACTACCGCTTTTTCCATGAACAGGTTTATCTACTAAATCCTTGAACTTCACATTTATTCTTCAGCGCCATGTCAGCGACTCAGCACACAGCTGATAGAGGATGTGATCCAAACATTTCCATTAACTCCATAGTGTCCAAAAGTCAAAATGTGTTGAAAAAGGACTGATGTAATCATTTTGAAAATCCACAACATGTTTTTATCTAATGACATATTCAGCTTCAGTCCATGTTAGTCGACCTTTAGTCTTTAAAAACATTTTCTTTGAGGTCACTGAACTGTTTGATCTCTGATGTGCTGCACACAAACGAGGTATACACCTGTATTAACGAAGCACACACCTGTATTAACGAGGTATACACCTGTATTAACGAAGCACACACCTGTATTAACAAGGTATACACCTGTATTAACGAAGCACACACCTGTATTAACGAGGTATACACCTGTATTAACAGCTCCATAAAATCCCAAATCTTCATTAAAGAAAGCTGAAATATGAAGGCCAGATGTATTAAATAACTTGACTTACTTAACTTACTTAACTTTACTTTACTTTACTTAATAACTTTACTTAACTTTATTAAAAGTTGACTTCAACTGTACTTTACTTTATTTACATGTGCAGAGTAATATTTTTACTGATGAGTCACGTGTGATGTCAGCTGATTTGGGCACATTCTAAATCAGACCAATCAGATTGCTTGGTCAGAGAATACATGTTGTATAATGTACAATTAACAGCCTCTAATATGAAATACTACTTTACTACTGTATACAGTCATATTTTATGGCATGTTTTACTGTCAAATCTGCAGACATATTTTTACAGTGTAGCTCTTGCCTTGCAGGTTGTAGCGGTCCCTAGAGAGTCCCTCACTATGATACACTATCATAAAGGTTTGTGCAACTGACCAGCTACATTTTTTCAAGCGCAAATACAGTTGAGTAATGTTTGGTCTGTGTTGCATCTATTTGCAGAGTGACCAACCAGCCAGTGTTGGGTACAACAAGAGGACAGATAGTCAGAGAGATGTGGGGGTGGAAGAAGGAAAGGAAAAAGTGGCAGAGAAGCTAGTGTTAACCCTAACACACAATAGACTGGTGGAATATTATCAGTTGTTACACATTGAACTATACACTACAGTGTATAAAAGCCACATGGACTAGCTTCTGCTAGTAATTCTCTGTAAAAAATAAAAATAAAAAAATATATATATATATATTTATGATTACATAAGAAAGAACCAAAGTTTAGTGGGAACTTAATAGAGTTCTTAAGAGGCTTGACACAGTGTACTTCTTCAGGACTGCGTGGGTGTGGCTTAATCACAGTTGACAGTGCCCTGGCAACATAATTAAACAATCCCACAACATGCCTTTCTTACAGCAGACATGTTATAGTAGGGAAAGATCAGGTGTTACTCACATTAACAGTGTTCTATTTAAGTGTCTCACTAAGCCAGTGAGCCAGCATGAACAATACCAGGACACTGAAAAGGCCTACTGTCCTCAAGGTTTGATTCAAATATTGCTAAATGGTGATTAGTACATCTGAGTAGTTGATTGATGATTTTTTTAAAAAAGGTTTTCATACTTTACATACTTTTTTTTATTACTGCTTATACTTCAACTGTGACCCCGATCCAATCACTCACACAATCTGTTGGACAGCAAGCAATATACTTGTATTCAATTAGGGAGGGTTTCACTGCTACTAATGAACTAGATTTCATGTCTCAGGGAGGATCTTTGTGTTACTCACTCTGTTTGAAGGACAATAGTCAGTCTGCCAACATGATGGAACAAAAAAAGGCTCAAGACACGTGCTCTTTTCCAGGCATGCTTTGGCACTCTCAATGTCACATTCTTCTCTAGGACAGAGGGTGTGTTCACACCAAGCATGTTGGAGCAGATTATATGAACTCTGGTGACTGTTTCATAAGTTTGATTTGCTTGGCCAAGCGGGAACAATGTCAGTTGAACTTAGGTAGCACCAAGTACTGCAAGACTGAAGCCGATGCCTCTGTTCACTTCCAAAACAACTGCAGCGTGGTTTGTTGAGAGTGTTAGGGGGGACTTTGGATGGAATTGTACCAACATACAAGGGTTTAGGGGTATAAGGAGACAGATGTTAACATCTGTTAGCCAAAGGGTTTGTCATGCTTGGGGAGCCTGGCATAACAAAACGAGCTGAGGGCAGACCACAGTCTGCACTGATGATAATTATCAGTGATTTCTTTGTGTCTTATCTTGTATTCAAGGAAGGGTCCATCATTCAAAGTTACAATGACTGCAGCCAGATATGTTTTGACTGAAACAACCTGGCAGGATAACACTTGCCAATAAAAACCATACTTGTTAGTGCCTGTAATTTTTGTTTACAAGGATGTTTGGTTTGAATTTAATTGGAAAGTGTGAGACTGAGCTGAATTGAATTAAATTTTCCACTCAAGAAAAGAAAACAGACAGCAGGAGTGGCTTGTTGTACCCTCAGATTGTCACTGTTAGCTAGAGTTGAGGCCCAGCCTTGTTGAGGTGGACCCAAATAACAGTTCAACTCAGATGATGGCCTTGGTTTTTATTTTTTGAAACAGCTTCAAACCCTACTGTCTTCTCTGCTACGACCAATGAAAAACAGTACTGACGTTGTCTGCTGGAAGTCAGCAAGCAAGTTGAAAAGAAATATTTCCATGTGCAGCAGCCCACAAGAACCACAAATCATAATGCCTGAAAAGAAGCAGTTGACGTTTGTTTCCCCCAAATGAGCCACTTCTTTTTAAACCATGTGTTCTCTTGAAATTCCATCCAATCCAGATTCAGTACGAGGTGCTCGCTAAGCAGAACCATCTGTGACAAAAGAATGTGAGGCTTGGATAACGGGCTGAGTTTTTCCTTCTTCCTTGAAAGGGTTTTATGGTGGTTCGTGTTCTGCCAAACATTCCTGCCTGCATGATTTCCAGCAAAAGCATTTCCCCGGTCTGTAGGCATTTAAAGACACCTTTGTCTCTACATGTTTCCAAATGTTGTTTTTTTTTTCTTCAGAATATCTTTAGAATTCTTCAACATCTTTCTGAGGCTACTTGGGGTATAATGCATAACAAGCTTATAAATCAACTCATAGGTGACGCATTACTCACCACACCCTCTCCTTAAAATAAATTTAATTCTCAAGATTTACTATAGCACCATGGATAAATGAAACCATCATGTGTACAACTATAGCAAGAGAATAGATATCTGCAACAACAGACTAAGCAAAGTGATATGGAGGGATATCGAGGGATTGCTACAACCTGGAAAGCACAGGTAAAGTGACCAAGCTTGGTATTTCAGCTAGCACTCCTGCTAGCAAGCTAGCATGTTTACTAGTAAACCACTTAGCTGTGTGAGCTATGTGTGTTTGAAGATGAGATGGTGCTTTAAGGTTTTATTAAAAATGTTACAAACTGATTCTTTGGCATTGAAGTCTCCTCACTAGGATAAAGTGGGAAGACTCTGCAGCTGATCAGCTACACCTTTTCAATACAGCTGAGTAAGGTTTGGTCCAGCCAGCGTTAGGTACAAGTGGAGGACATAGAGTCAGAATGATGTGGAGGTCAAAGAAGGACCACGACAGACAGTGAGCAGTCCCCAAACTTTCAATATCATGTTTGAAATGAGGTCACTTGGGGTAGGGGTAACCACAACTTTGATATATTATGAAGTTAAGATGGTGAATGTGTTAGCTGCCTATTTACACATCCAGCAGACATGGAGTGACATTAGCATTCATTTGGAGTCATGTGTCATTGCAACCCAGTAAATCTAGCAAACTTCTAATATTCAGCTCTGGTTTATTTGCCTTCTACCTGCTATATGCTTCACTATTGGTGTAAGTATTGTTGGTGGATCCGGTGCAGTGTCCAGAAGCTGTTGTGTGGGTGTGAAAATTTGCACAATTATGTTACACTACCATGCTCCACTGTGTTCACCAGCTATAGTTGCAAATTAACAAACGAAAGCAGTACAGTTTTGGGCTGTGAAACCAAAAGAATTAACTGAAAGACACTAAAATGTGCCACTGAGCTAAAGGGAAGTGCAGTCGAGTGATAATTTTCTGTGAGTTCTGACTCCTTTTACATTTCCACATAGTTATTTGAATATGAAAAATATTGATTAGTGTGCAGCTTTAAAGCTGAAAGGAAGAGTCGGTTTGTATCAAAAGCCTTCATCCATAAATTAAATCATCTTTTCTGCAGTGGTGCTTCTAATAGATGTTATATGTGTAGTCATACATGCTCTGGGTTTGAGGCTAGTAAAGCATTAAACGCAACTGTCAGCAATTTGAATTGCACCAAAATTCTGTATACACCTAAAGATTTGGAGCACAAGGTCCACTTACTGCGATTTTCCAGAGCTTTCGACCACCTCTCATAGTTTTTATTTGGGAGTTTGTCATGGGGAAGGCTTGTCATCACGAGACCCAACATGACAACATCCAGCACTAGTAGATACTAAAACAAGGAGGGGTTACAGTCTATACTTAGGTCAGGAGATGGTAACTGAAAAAATATGTTGCACCCATATTTATTATGAAAGTGAGTTCCTATTTTAAAAGACCTCAGTCGTTTCCTGTAAAACAGTTACGTTTTTTACTTTCTCAGAAACTGAAACCAGCTGCAGCCCAGAGAGTGGTGTGACCAGCCAATGAGAGAGCTGTGAATCATCTATTGTACAGCTTCCTTGGAATTACATGTGTCTGCAGCAGATTGGTAGGAGCAGGTTTCACCACACAATGAGAGAAGTGAAAGCCGGGGCTGTGTGTTGTGACACTCATATGAAGCCGTGGGGGGAAATAAAAAAAAAAAAAAAAAATACAATAAAATAAAAACAGGAATTAATATACTTCACATTAATTCTGCTGACACATACTGCGCCTATTGTGAAGCCTCCTGGAAAACAACTTTGGTACACTGAAAAGACCTGTTTCCATAGTATTGCGGATCATTAAAAAAGCTGACATCCAGTCAGTGTTTGAATTCATAACAGAAGTCAGTGCAGGCTTCCACATATCATGTATGCAAGAAAACTGCCAATAGTACCAGATATTCAGAGGAAGGGAGTCGGGGGCTGATCAGACAAGAGTAAGTGGTGCTCGCCATCAGTCTGGCAAAGAAAGCCAGAGAGCTCAAAGCTGGCAACAGCAACAACAAGCTGGCTTGCAGGTCTGTGGTGGAAAAGGGACATATTGATGTTTGTCAGTCACGTGGAAAAGGGCCAATTTACTGCTAACGTAAAATATTAATAAGAGCAAAATAAAAAAAAACATGAAAAGATGAGATGAAAAATGAGAAACATCACCTTCAATCACATTGTCATAATGTGACAAAATACTTCATCCTTCAGTGGGTGCTTAGTAGGCGGAGGATGGGTTGCAGTGCGTCATTAGAATTCTCACCCTTGAAACAGCATTATGAATTCATGCTAAATTGGCCAAAGCTTGACTCAGGGGAATAACATTGCTTTGGAAATACTCAGTTTAGAGTCACTCATAAATGTTGTGTAATTGCTCACTTTTTCCTTTGTCCTCCAGGAAGAATACACACACACACACACACATCCTGTGTATTTCTCTGTTCTTCCAGTTGGTCTTTCTGGGTCTATGTAGGTCACTGCTGTAAGCAGGCCATCTGGGCTATCACTGCCCTGGCTGAGGTATCTGTTACTTGGCACTCATATGTGAGTGTGTGTGTGTGGGTGTGTAAGATGTTTAGAACTGTTGGTGACAGTATATGACTTGATGCTGTCTCCTGCTTACTGAAGGAATACTGTCCTTTAATACTGCCATGGGTTAGGGTAAGGTTTTTCTCCTGAAGGATATTTTTTAGACAATAGCACTGTGTGAAAATGCCCGACATGGAGGACTCCGACAGATAACACAGGGATATCGGGCATGAAAGTCCAATCAGTCCCACCTTTTGTGACATCGTCCAGCAACAAGCATACATTCCTGGTACTTCCCTTTGTGTTCTGAACAGTTGTACTGTTTACCTGACAGTCACCAAGACAGAGGATAAAATGATGTCACCATAGTAATGGGATTATAAACACGTGTGCCGTGATGTCATTCGTATTCCATCGCCTCAATTGGTCATCGCAGTTCTGTTTCAACTCTGAACACCCATAGAGGGCGTAACCAAGCGTCACCCTCTGTGGCTGGGAAATGAAGCCAGTGCAGAAGTGCCAAAAACAGCGGCCACAACATTTCAACCGCCGTGAATTTTAATTAACTGCTAATTCCAGCTAATTAACTAATAGTTGGCTGAAAAGTTCCCAGCTGACTTCAAATGTTCCCCGGTGACTTGTTTTAAAAGGAGAACCATGTCAAAGGTTCTTCATTATGCGTGGTAAAGAATTACCCGAGATGGGGGTTGCTGGTGCGCAAACCTTCTTAACTCAATGACGTGACCTTTGAACATACATAATTATGTTTTTAGCTAATGTAGGATGACCATATTTTTACACCCCCAAACCAGGACCCTTAACACCCCTACAGCTCTTTAGAAAAGCCCAACTTCGTCTTGACACTTGCCTATCACTCAAAAGTCCTGACTACAACACATTGATTGACCAGCATACCAACAAATCAGTGTTGAATCCAGATGCGTGGTGCATTGTATGCTGGGTTATGGGATAATGAGAAGAACCAAACATGATGAAAGTCAAGTATAATATAACAATTATTATTTCCATTTGGCAGTTAAAGTTGAAAACCAGGAGATCTTAGTGTTTTACAGGATTCAGGACACACAGTTTGAAACTGGGAGGATCCCAGACAAACCAGGACACATGGACACCGTGAGCCGTTACCGTTACAGGTAGGTAACTAGATATCCTGCAATTCTGAGGTTTCAAGCTCACACTAGAGCAGACAAAGTTTGATCCATTCTTTACACTTCTTCTCTTGAGTTACTGCTTTTGGGAAAGCTAATTTAAAGACACCACCTGAAACTCTTTACATTGCCTCCTGATTGTTGTTGTGGGGAGGTGGGATTTGCATATGGTAAGGTGTGGCAGCTGGCCTCAAACATGAAATAGAACAGACAGCTTGATCACCGACAAGAAATCAGATAAAACTCTTTCATTTAGCAGAACAGTTTGACAAAATGATACATGTTTCCCAGCAGTATTGAAGTACAGCAACACGCCTGAAGCACAGAGGACAATGGAAATGGCTTTACTTACCGCATTATTGGCCGGTGTGATCACCACATACACACCTACACACACACATACACACACACACACACACACACCATGTAAGGAGCTGCTGAAGCAAAAGGGGGTTTCTATGTTCTTTGATGGTGTGACAGTTAGAGAGATTTTCATTTCACAGCTGTGAGATAACAGCAAAGTCTCATGTGTAAAACATGAGACTTCACAGGTTGAAGAGGTGAATACACCACAGTCAAAAATGTGTGCTTGCACAAGTTGCTTCTGCAGGGCTTGTACTGATTAAAGAGGGAAGATACTGGCCCCCATTTTAAAGATTAGATCCCATCTGTGCAGTCTGCATCGTTCACTTTTGACAGGTCGGTGTGCAATATGATTGATTGTCTGTTTGTTGCATAACTGGAAATCCTGCTGAAATCTAATGTGGCTTCAAATCAAATCCAATAAAAGCCTTCATTATTATTTTTATCAGCAGATGTAATGGTAATATCGCCATTAATCCTGTTCAAAGCATTTCTTCCTGCTTACAAGAAATAAAATTTATCCTTTCATGTGTTATCCAGACATCAAGACAACCCAATTTCAAATCAATCTCAAAAAATATGTTCCACTATCATCTGTGATCAGTTCAAACTCCAAAATATTGGACCTTCATATCTGCTACAAATGTAGTGGACTTTTGGTGAGTGGTCCCTGCCATTCACAGCAACATTTAGACCGACATGTACATTTCACTGGATGACTGCGACAGCAAGGAAAGCAAACAGCTACAAGTCAGCTTCACTAGGCCGTGAAATTACCTTAAATTTGTCCACTGTTCAGCCCACAGTGCACGCACACACACACACGCACACACACACACAACATCATGTTCCCAGCCATGGCTCAACACACACACTTGGCTATCTCACTTTGTTCTTTCCTTTATTCAGTGTTTTGTGTGTGTACGTGTGTGTGTGTGGGGATTGTGTTTGCTTTTTATTCTTCTACATGTACTTCACTTTAAACTGGTGTGTGTGTGTGTGTGTGTGTGTGTGGGTTCACAGTCTTGCTAGATGTTTGTGGGTGTGTGTCTGGGATTGTCTGAGTGTATGTAACTTTTTTAAACCCTAGCATGGCTTCCTCTTTACAGTTTTTCTGATGCACACGCTGTTTGAGTCAACTACAAGTGCAGTATTCCCCTGTTTCATGTGAGCAAACAGTGAGCTTTATTTAGCTACACAAAGGGAGCCATGCACATATGATGTACCTAGAAACTTAAGTAGATTAAGTAGGTATGATAATTGCTAATTAAATTGAAATTGTATTTATATTTACATTTAAATATGTTCCCATGGTTGCCCCTTGTCCCTGATTCTGATTTTGACACTCAGAACAGTGTCTGTTTGGGAATCTCAGGATTACATCTCTGCTTTTTTGCAGATGATGTGGTTCTGTTGTTTTCATCCAACTGTGACCTTCGGCACTCACTAGGGCAGCCGAGTGTGAAGTGGCTGGGTTTCTTGTTGGAATGGTGGAATGCTCCCTCTGGGTTGGCAGCGACTTACTGCCTCAAGTGACTTACTGCCCCAAGCGAAGGAGTGTAAGTATCTCAGGGTCTTGTTCATGAGTGATGGGAAAATGGAGTGGGAGATGGACTGGTGGGTTGGTGCGGCGTCTGCAGTACTGCAGGCGTTGTTCCGGACCATTGCTTGGAAAAGGGAGCTGAGCCTGAAGGAAAAGCTCTTGATTTTACAGTCAACATTCCAACCCTCACCACTGGTCATGAGCTTTGGGTAGTGAATGAGATCACAGATACAAATGACTGAAATGAGCTTCCTTTGCCGGTTGGCTGGGCTCAGCCATAGAAATAGGGTAAGGAGCTGAGACATCCGGACAGAGTTCGACGGAGTAGAGCGTCTTCTCCTGTAAATATTGTAATGTGATTGGTGTAATGTGCATAAGAGCACATAAATGGTTCAGTTCCATTAGTTACACAGTAAGTTAACCAGTTAAATCATACCTTTTAAACAATTTCACTGTTGCAGACAGATTTTCAATCTCGGTATAAAATCCTGAAAGTTTTGTTTGAGTTGCAGTGCACTCCTACTATCTCAGTCGTTTGGTGTAAGGTGGTCATAAAACTCTGTCCGAGCTGGTCTTTTTCTTTTGGTCTCTTTCATGAAAATCAAATAATTTAATATTATATGTTTTTAGTCACGGCTCATGCAAATACTGAAGTTCAATCACGTGGACAGCAACAACCAATAGGTGGACTCTTTAGCATCATCAGGAGGCAGGCATGGCAGAGAAATTGGTGAAGTTGTGGGGTAAGTTCTGGAGTCTCTTTGACATGTCTTCTTTCTCAGTCTTTGGACAATCATAGAAACACTGTGATTTTCGACACATTGACGATGTGAGAGGGTGTCAGACTTTAGTCTTTTACAGGTTTATAGTGTATAGTAGGCATTAATTGACTGACTTCTGCGCTCAGATTATAAAAAAACAAGTATGGATCCAACATAAAACCACATAGACAGCGATTTATATTTTTCAAATTAACTTCTATTTTTTGTCTTGTTTGCCAAATTCAACCATATGGCGAGCCAACATCAACCCATAGGTCCCACTCTGGGACCTATGGGACCTAGCTCCAGGTTAGTCTGCCTGTCTTGATGGGAGACCAGAAGCCAGGAAGGTGGAGGCATTTCTGTTCTACACAGTTGGACATAAACATGAATAAGCTCCAACAAACTTTCAACACTTCTAGCACATTTATTTAGGGTTATGTTCCAGTCACACCACCAACCACCAAAGCATAGCTCTAAATAAATGTACCAAGAGTGTTGACAGAATGTGGGAGCTAACTTCTGTCCTTTCCTGCATGTCCTCCAGTGCCAACACTCAGTAGTTTTATCATTTCTTGTTGTTTCTTAGCACTGTGGCAACAATGTTATTTGTAAAAGTAACTAAAAACCCAAAACAATGACTGCCCCCAGCTGGTTGTGGTGTAGCAAACAGACTTTTGAGAGCAGTTTGTGGAAGGTGGAGTGTTGCAGCTCAGCTCAGGGAGCTGATCTGACAGAGGAAGCCTCTCACTGGGGCCCCCTGCTCCAGCAACATCTAAAGCTTTCTACACACACACACACACACACACACACACACACACACACACACACACACACACACACACACACACGAACACACACACACACACACACACACACACATAGTTTCCTGTGTGCAGTGGGACGAAAGCAACACCAGGCTGGAATGCTGAACCCGAGTGTGGAGAATTGATTGGAATGTTGTGTAGGCTGTGTGTGTGTGTCTGTGCACTCACGTAAGCCAGGATTTGTGTGTGTGTACGTCTAGTGTAATGGGGGGAGTTATGGCTGAGACACTGATTATGTGTGTGTGTGTGTGTGTGTGTGTGTGTGTGTATAAATAGGTTTATTTGCATTCTTTACTAGAGTGAGATGAGAAGATTGATTCTCATGTCTGTGTACTATAGAGGTGGAGTAAGGATGTGGTTGGGCTAGTTTAGCATGAGGACTGGAAGGAGTAAACAGCTAGCATACCTCTATCCAGAGTTCAAAAATACACCTGTCACACACTTGAAAATGCTTCATTTGAACAATGTATCTTGTTTGTTTTGACCTTGATGTGAACAAGCTCCTTCCAATCTTAATGCTATGTTAGGCTAATGTTAGGCTACAGCTCCATACTTTACAGTTTTGTTGCAAACAAACAAAAATATCTCAACATTGAGTATTCCTTACTGAAACACATTGTGTATAAAGATGCTGAATGCATTTCCCAGCCATTATAGTAGAGCACGATATAAAAGACTAAATGCTCATTAAAACATTGCTCCATAGCACTACTAGTGGTCAAAAACTCCATTGGGCACCTTTAAGTTTGCACACACTGGTTCTGGAAATGTTCACATTGTATACACTTTTAAACAACGTGCTGAGACGCTAACATGATGATAATGTTTCAATCATATCAGTTGTGCGTCCTTGTGTGTGCAAGGTTCAAACAAATCTGGATATGCTCATTAAAAACATTAATCCTTAGCGCTACTAGCAGTCAAACACATCTTTATCGCTTCAAGCTGGTATACAGAGGTTTGA